>VBVQ01002718.1:0-23172 GCA_011636635.1 Tetramorium simillimum
GTGGTGGTAGCAGTGACTCGTGCAACCCCCTGACGTCGCTGAGCACGTCGGCCAGCAATCCGTTCAACCACTTTTCGGGGAACATGGATCTGGAATTTGAGCTCTTCCCCAGTTCCACATGGGACTTAGATAGTAGCGCCGGGTGGACGGATAGGCCGGAGTCGAGAACGAGCGGGCCACCAAACTCACGACCACCTTCCCAGCCATCCCCGACATCACCGAGCCCGCAGGGAACCTTCTCTAACTCGACGTTAATGCCTATGGGCAATCTTAGCCCAAGTACGGTCTGCGTCGCTCCCACCTTCAGTAATTCGTTCCCCTTCAGCCCTCTTCAGGAGACCACGCAGACGGCGACGTTGAACAATGCTGTGACGAGTGTCAACACCAATGGTAGCAGCGGGGTCAGCGGTAGCAGTATCAGCAGCGGGGTCAGTGGCGTCAGCAGTAACACCACTACGACGACTGTCAAACGGCCGGTGGAGAGTAACAAGAGCGGTTGTCCTACTAGCAACAGTGCTGGAAGTGGCACCATAGACAATGCGACTACGAGGACTAGCAACACTGCCGTCACCGCCGTCGAGACTCAGAACAACAGTGTAGTGTCCATCGAATCCGTTAGACTCAGAAACTTATTGACGAAGGGTCCGAGCGCTAGTGAGGATAGCCAGGATAATACAAACAATGATTCGAATAATCATGACCTGATATTGAAGACTCTGTTGAACCAACATGATGAAGACGACTATCATTCGGAGCATAAAATGCGTACGAGCCCTAGCAACATGCCAAAGCCGAGCATGGAGCACTCCAAATCGAAGGGAAACCAGATGTTGTTGCAGGTAAGTCAACCATTTGTAATTAACCATCGGAAGTGTTAAAATCTTAAAAAAGAAGCTGCATCAAGGGAAGAATGATTTAAATATGAATTTTTTAAATTACAAAAAGTAAATAATTCTCTATTTTGAGCTATATAAAATAATTTTTCGATGTTTATATTATATTTAAAAAAGAGCTTGAATATACAGCATTCTTGCGATCTGAACAGCTAAAAACAATGCTAAAGATATGAATGAAAACTTTATTAAAAATTTTTAGATTACGAATTACGATTTGATCGTTCGATTCTACAAATTATAATTTTATCAAAAGTTGAACAATTAAAATTATAGAAAGAATTTTGGCACTGTCACTACCGCAAGCGAATAAAATTTATATATAAATTTAGTGCTCTTTTGTTGATAATTTGTTGCACAATTCCCAATTTTCTTGTTCCAGCCGATTCGGACAAAAAAATGACTGTGTTAACTTAACATTAAAGTTAGCATAGCCACTCGAACAAAAAAATAATGAAAGCAGATTTTTTCGTGCTAATTTGTAGCTCTATTCTAGATTTTATTGCTCTACCTATTTCCGAAAAACCGATGGCTGTGCAGATCTTAATGTTAAAGTTAATGCAACTACGCCAAAAAAAGCATGAAAAATGCAATATAAAAATGCAATATAAAGGCGCATTCTTGTAGTAAAATTTTGTTAATTTGTTGTTTGATTATAACATCAATATGTTTACATTCTGATATACAAAACTGAAGCATAAGAACTGAAGAATAAAAATAAAATAACCACTTAGACAATGTATAAAAATAAATTACTATAAAATAGTTTGTTGTTAAGAGAACTTCTTTACTAAAGTTTCTAGATTTTGATGCTTGCGAAATATGCCAGTCAAAAATTTGTTGCTTATTGTTTATTACATTTTAGAGAAGAAATGCGCTGAGCAACAAAGTTTACGGTACTCTTGAGTCGAATCCAGCACAGTCGTTGAATTTTAGCATAAACAATGAGCTTTAATCTAAGTTAGTACAGCCACTATTTTCTCTGAATCGGCTGGAGCAAAAAATCGGGAATTGAGCAACAAAAGAGCTCTAAATTTATATATAAATTTTATTTGATTGTGCTAAAGTGACTGTACCAGCTTAATAAACGTCGTTAAAATGTAGCTAATCATATGAGAAATAGAAAATGATTTAAATATATTGATTCAATGAAGAAAAAAAGAAATATAAAGGAAAAGGTAGTTTTGTGTAATTTTATAGGTGCATCATTTCCCTTAAATGGGCACTACTGTATATTTGATACGAAGTTACTAAGTTTTGGCTTTCCATTAATTTTATTACTTTGTTGAGAGAAAACAGAAATTTTTAACAAATTTTACAACTGTTACATTTTTCTCAACGAATTGTGTATTCAACGATTCTGTAATTCCCACAACTACTCTTTTTTTTTTGTATTTTAAGCTATTAAACGATAATAATGACGAGGAGAATGAAGAAACACGTGCCGGAAAGGAAAGAAATGAACTTCTACAGCAGCTAATGAAAGGTGACGGAGAGAGAAAGTTACAGGAACCACAGGTATATATGTAGTTAGAAATCAAAATATAATATAGCACTTAATAAAGAACTAATTGTAAGAGGTATAAAAAGGGATATTGAAAGGTATAATGAAAATAATATTTTTAATATACGATAAGATAAGAAGTAACTTTCTAGATAAAAAGATAAAACGGATGACTTATCTCTTATAGACATAGTTCATCACATGGATAAAGTATGATAATGTAAATGCTATAATTGATCAAGTATAATTCTTCTTTTTTTCTTATCTTTTCGTAATCTTTTCTTTGTTTAGTAGTTTTCCAATACCTCATACATATTTTTTGAAATGGATACATTTAAGAACGATTTGTGAGAGTGATTGCTGGACTTTAGATAGAATTTAGTTTGGATTTTGATGTTGATAAAACAGCACATCGCTATAACTATCGCTATATAGTTTAATAACTTCTTTGGTTTTCGATAGCGAAAGTTACGTAAATATATAGAGTAGTACTGTTTTCATGACGAAACGAAAAAATCCAAAATTGAAGAAGAAGAATTTTAACTATATTGTGGTTAAGCCTTAAGAGGCGTTCTACAATAAGTTGTAATATCTTTGTCGCCAGTCACAAACACATACATGTGTGATTTATCAATCATGTCGCTTACACCTGGCAATAAGGAATTTACAGTTTATTGTAGAATATCCTTAAGGATCGTCTGCAATAAGCATTAAAATACAAGCGGTAAGATATAAGTGGGGGTTGTCTTCTTCTGATTAGTTGTTTACGAAATTGTGGGGAAAAGCGAATGGTGGGGAAAGACGAAGGGAAAGGGACACATAGGCAGTTTTCCAGCAAGTTACACAGATGACACGGAGTAACGCTGTGTCCGACACGGAGATCTCCAACTGTGACACAGAGTTACACTGCGCGACACGGTAAAAAGCTGAGTACAAGCGTGTAAACATATGAGTGTTACCAACTTTTTAAAAAATTTTATAATTAACGTGTGGTAAGAGCTCTTCTTTCGCATATATTTAACATAAAATAATTTAAATTTAATTAAAAAATAAAGATATATAATAACACTTGATATATAAATGTCTTAGCAGTTCAAACTAAGCATTAATTGTTCCATCAAGAACTTTACACAGTGGAACTCAGTGTAACGTTGTGTGTCCTAGCTGGAAAACAGCCAGTAACAGAGTAATAGAGAATACATCGGAACTAAACGTTATTCATTTTCGAACAGGTTCGGGAAAATGATATTCTAAAAAATCTTGGATTTAATACATCACCGTCTCCATCGCAATCAGATCATTTGGGTCTTGGAAACACGACGCAGGTAGGCCAGAAGAGACCAGGAGAAGATAACGATTTGAACATCGCTGTGAAACGACCTGTAGACGGTTCGCATCAAGTGTCTTCTTCGGGAACGAGCTCCTCGAGTAACTCAACGAATAGTAAGCTCTGGGAGAAGAATAAAATGTTGGCATCCTTATTAGCGAAGGAACCAACGCAAACAAATATCCCACCGATCCCCGCATCTGTGATATCGGCAACGCCACAGGTATGATTCAAAATATTTTTGCTAACATCCTACATATAATAGAGAAAATCCAAAGATCTTAAACTGAGTTTTGTAAACACGTGGTTTCATATTTAATAGTTACTTTTCGAAAGCTTCGAATATTCGAATAAGCTAATAGCCCTATTTAATACATATATTCCTGTTCCTAATATAATATTTTCTTTATTGTGTGTAGGATTTAATTTTGTGCGCATTATTACACAGGATTTTTGAATAAAGAATATCAGGAAAGAGCGTCAGGCAAATATACGATGATACAAGTTATAATTCGCAATCTTCTTAGAATTTTATTTTTATTAGATAAATTTTAACAAAGGACGCATGTGCGGAAATGGAATTCTCTTTAAAGGGCAATAGAAAGGATCTGCGCGTGCGCAGAAAGAGGTATCTTATGTATTTGTTCGATGACGCCTTAAGGCCATTCTACAATTGCGTAAGCCTTGTTGTAAATATAAGGCTGTAAGAATTTGACCAATCACTGTCGATTATTCTTCGATCATAAGAAGAATATTCGACTATGATTGGTCAAATTCTTACAGCCTTACGTTTACAACAACGCTTACGCAATTGTAGAATGGCCTTTATACATAAGGCCTGTTCGTTTTCTCCCAATTTCTTCCACTGGGAGCATAAACTATATTGAAAATTTATAATATATACGTAACATACCCTATAGATTTTTAGTATAGTACATGCTCCCATTGGGAGAAATTGGGAGAAAGCGAATACAGGGAAGAAGTCAGCAGTCTAGAAATATATAAAAGTCTGGAAAGAATGCACCTAAAAGAAAAACGACACTCAAGAATAAAAGCAACCTTTTTGATACATACTGAGCATCGTTGAAAATGTCGAATCGATGAAGTTTTTACGTTTTAAGTCTGAGGTTCTTTTTTAACGTGCCTTGAACTTTTTTTAAACTTTCTTAAATTAAATCAAATTTTGTAATATATAACTTAATCTCAATTTAAGCCTGCGGTATATGATGTTTTTTTTCGCCTGTTAGATTATTAATTTGAATTTGTCTGTTGCCATGTGGGCACTGGCAGTCGTATTAGGTTTTAGCCAATGAGACATCTGTATAAATTTGATTGCTAACTTCCATTAAATGCGTGGCTCTGAAACATATTCTCCGAAAGCGAAAGTGGTAGATTTCAAAAGCTTTTAAAATATATAACTACATATATTATCTACATATATTCAGTTATATATTTTAAAAGCTTTTGAAATTTACTACTTTTTTCGCTTTCGGTGAATATGTCATGAATATATCATAAAATTAAATTCTTTCTTATTCTGAATCTGTCTGTAATGTGATATGTTCCTTTCTAATATTTTCTTATTCAAAAGGAAACGTAAAAATGGAGGAGATGGATTCTTCATAGGCTGCGTCCCGATATTCACTGCCAGTATTACAAATCTATAGTTTATGTCACGTATATTATAGATTCTCAGTACTGGCAGTGAATCTCGGAATGCAAGATCGCCATTAGTGATGAACAAGTTCGGACGTGTTTCGCCGTGAAGGAAATTTTGAAAGTTGCTAATGCAACTAACCGCATTTGTTTCAGTATCCACAAAAGAATTTAATATTTGAATAAAGTAATCGTAAAAATTATATCGTCTATTGATTAGTCATGGCCATATGGTGACCATCCTGGACACCTGTGCCAAATAAGGAGATAAAGGAGAATTTCGGAATGCAGCCATAGATATACAATAGACAGACTGGCCCTTACTCATAGACACAGGCTGCATTCCGATATTCACTGCCAGTATACTGTAAATATACAGGGTGTCCGGTAAAGATTGAATCAACGCTCGTGAGCAGATAGAGCGGACTAAACTGACGAGGGAAGGTCCCCAGCTGATTCACCGTTTTTTATTCAAAACCTGTGCACAAATGTTGTAGGTGATTCCAATAGCATATTCTGTAAATTACAGCCCCTATCTTTGCGTTAAGACAAAATGGCGACATAATAAATATTGATATAAAATTACGAAATAAACTGTAAAAAATTATTTTTAATGAACTAAATGTGTCTTGAGCATTTTTTTGAATCGCAGATGTTATCATTAATTATAAATAAATTAAAAACATGTAAAAAATTTTTTTTAAATTAAAAATTAAAAAAACAAAGGACTCCGCACATAATCTTATCGGAAAAATGGCCATTTTCCAACTTTTAACCATACGTATCTCAAAAACTGTCCATTTTTGGACTTCGTACCCATTATGACTTTTGATTAGCATGGTAAAAACTAACTCTTCTGAAAGTTTCAGACGATTCAACCGAAATTCAATTTCCATAAGGTTGGGTGTGGGGCCCTTTAAAAATTTAAGAAAAATAAAAAATTAAAATAAAAAGTGTAAAAAAATTTAATACATTTACCATTGATGGTCCCGTTTGAAAAAAGGCTATAAGCAAATTTTTAATTAAAAAAAAAAAAGATTTTTTCACTTCAATTTTGTAAAGATTCTTTAATCGCTATTTTGTTTTAATGCAAAGATAGGGGCTATAACTTATAGAATATGGTATTGGAACACTTACAACATTTCTGCACAGGTTTTAAATAAAAAACGGTGAATCAGTTGAGGACCTTCCCTTGTGAGTTGAAAAGTCCTGTACGATTTTGCAATTTTCGCAATAGTTAATGAGTTATTAATTATTAAAAGTCGGAAGAAGGAATAGACAGCGCGGTGCGTGAGACGTGAGAGCGGCAATGCCAGCATGGACAGCGGCCCACGTCTTGCGCAATTAAATCAAACTCCACCGCTGCGAAAATGAACTATATCAATTTCAGTGCAATTTCATATCGATTCTATCTTTAACTTCTAATATTTATTACCAACCTGCACTTGCAGGAATACATCTTGTCTCCCCTATGTTTCTTTCATTGTTCCCATTCATTTTTGACAGTAGATTATTTATCTTGGTACAGTCGGAAAAGGGGAAAAAAGGCAAGTATTTATTTACCTGCTCCATTGTTCGAAAACTTGGAAAGTTTTAGAGATTTTCTTTACTTCATTTCACTTAAGTTAGGGTATCAGTAAATGGGAACATGGCAAGATTTCATACTGTACAACTTAAAAATTACATGTAACTATCTTAAAAAAGATAAAAAATATTAAAATTTTTGAAATAATTATATTAATCTTTTAATTAGGACAAGCTGCCTCGCTTAATAAAACAACAGCAGCAGCTGCAACAGCAGCCGCAACAGCAGCAGCAGCAGCAGTCGCCACAGCAACAGCAGCCGCAACAGCAACAGCCGCAACAACAACAGCAGCCTTGGACCGGTGGCAGTATGCAAGTTGGTGGTAATAATACGATCACGACGACCGCGACGTCGGCACGTCCTCTCCAAAGCCAGTCGAGACAACTACCTCGTCAAGCAACCAATACCTACCTCAGTCATATGCTAAGTCAAGTGAGTGCGACTTAATTTAATTTAATAAGCATTAAAAATTATAAATTAACACTTTGTAGAATTTAAGATTGTAACCGCCTAAGATCGTTCTCGAATATCCTAACGACTTAGCAGGTGTGATTGGTTGTGATAGTGTGTAGATAAGTTGTTGTTTTCGCGTTATATTTGTTTTTCTTCTTCTTTTCACATTCCTAAAGTGAAACCGGGACAGTGCTGCAAGTTTTCGGCCACTAGCACCACGGTGCTCTTGGGGTGGGGAAAACAACTACAAGCGCACACCTTGTCCATGTGTACATGGACTAAATAACTAATAACAGTAACTAGTTACTTGTAAAAAGTAACTTTCCATCCCTGTAAATAATGATTGTTACAGGCTCTTTATGTAAACACCCCTATCTGAGTTATGCCATTGCTATTTCTTGTAACCATGATAAGCGAAATACTTCTTTTTATAATTCAAAAATTAAAAATAAAATTTCAGAAAAAGAAAAACTGTTCAGAATTAAATCAAGAAAACAATGTTTCATGGAGAAAATTTGTTCTAAATTATTTTGTAATCATATGGTCTTTTTATTAACAATCGAGCATGTATAATTTTTAAACATATTTTTTTATTTTTAAAATTTATATTTCTTTACAGCAACAAAGGCCCCAAATAGGACCAATGGATTCCGAATTTTCGGGTAGCGGAGAATACCGTCAAACTAGCAACGATCCAACTAACTGGGATAATCAATCATCGGATCCGGATCTCTCCGAGATTTTGGATCAAGTTATTGAATTCGTCCCAGAGGAAGCTACATTTACAAGTAATTACAGCGAAATGCTAAATGATTTTTTGAATGCTTGATTTTACATATATGATATATTACAATTATATTTTAACCTTTAGAGGACGGGAAGCCTATTTTAGGCACCAGAAAGGTCGTTTGTTTTTCTTAGTATAACACAATATTATATATAAAAAATTTCACGTCAAAAATCTAAATAATCATGAAAAATCCAGCCCATCCTCTAAACGTTAATATAATTGTAAATTTTTATAATATTTCTTTACGTAATATTAAATTTAAAGGAAGATGTGCATTTCAAATGTTTTGGGGAACACGCGAGGATCGTATAACGATTTAATGGTTTTTTTTAATCAGTTGCAAAAATGCACACCCTCCATTTATTACATGATACGTAAAGTTCCAATGAATCATTTATTTGAATCTAAAATTGTACATCTTATAAATATATCTAAACTTTCGTTGTCGCTCTGCATACTAAACAAATCCAAATTTGTTTACTTTTTGGTATTTTTTATTATATAATATTACTTTATAGATATATGGATTCGCTTTGGCTTAAAGATTTGCGAAATAACAATAGTAGATTCGAATAATTGTAACTGTTGTATAACTGTTTTAGGAACAATCGGTTTTTTGCGGGGAATAATAATGCAGCCAATCACATGTGGCAGCGAAAGTAATTATAAAGTTATTATAATGATTATATTTTTTACCTAATAAATTCGTTTATGACAGGACATCTTGTAGATACTACCGAAACTCCAGACAGTAATGCCATGAACGAGACAATGGCGATTAATGCTATTCAGAAAACGCTGATGTTGTGCGAGACTGTCGTGAATTCGACATCTTCCAGCATAACTATGTCTAATACGCCACCAGCTTATTCCACTGCGGTAAGTTTGATTTTTTAATTAAAACATTTATTTTAGATTAGTCTTGTTCATCTTCTTTAATTTATGTTTCAATTGATGTTGTGTCGATTTCTATAAAATAAAGCTGGCATGATCAAATCAGTAGAATTGAACGGGAATAGTATTACATACCATTTGCGACGCTGCTAGTTTGATATTAAGTTGGTAGGACCACTTTAAAATAAATGGAAAAAAGAGAAACAATAGCAGAAACAAATAGGATTGAATTTGTATTAACAAAAATGATTTTCTATTATGTGCCACGTTGAAGAAATCTATGGCATTGCTAACTTAATATCAAGCTAGCAGCGCCGCACTCTTCTTAAAAATGGTACACAAAATCATCTTTTGTTGGCACAATTTAGTACAAAATAAGTATTAAATATTTTGATTAATCTCATTCTGTTGACTTGGTCATGCTAGCTTTATAGAAATATTATGTCATCTTATAAAGAAACTCTAAGTTATTGAATTTTGTTATAGTTGGGAACCACGCCTGTGACGACTAGTCACAGTTACCAGTCACCTCCTATATATCCACAAGCCAGAATGAGATTCAATACCCAATCAGGCATTAGACAGACCGGCCAGTTTACCCAGTTGCAGTTACAACAGCAACGTACTAAGCTCATACATCAGCAGCAACAGCAGCAACAGCAGCAGAAGCAACGATTATTGCAGCAGCAGCAGCAACAACAGTTGCTTATTCCATCGAATGCTACTGCGACGGATCAAATTAGCAGTGGTATTCATAACATCGATAACCTTTTGAACAATACTGTTGCGCCGCCGAATGTATCACTGCAGGTATGCAATTTACCATGATAGCACAAGAATTAAAAAATTCAAAGGGAAATTAAAAAAACAATTACTAGAAAAACTTCTTGCTCTCATGATTTTTATCTAATAATAATAAAATAATAACGAATTATCTAAAAATATTTCTAAAATTTCGGAATATATGTACGAAATATAATTATTAACAATTTTTGATAAATTGCATTTTTAATAAAGATATGCGCCATTTTTATATTTATATGTAAAAGATGTAAAAGAATAAATGTGTGTTATTTTCCTTTTATTCAGCGATCGAGTGTCCCAGATTCTCAAGTTTCTCCAGGCTATGGGGCATCCGTCCAGATGGCTTCTGGTCACCGACTCGCTCACTCGTATTCCCATCCATCGACAATACCACAGCAGTAAGTATTTTGTTATTAAGTATATTCTAGATTGTTTATTCAGTCCAAGATACTTAATGGTAATTACACAGTTTAGCTTCCTCACTTCGAAAATCGGTGAAATTAGATTCTTTCGACGCATTTTTGCATGAAATGAAAAAATAATAAGTAAAGATACTACGCATGAGCTGCAACTGACTGACAGGGAGAACCGGAAGATTGTCTATTGCATATTAACCATAATTTTATTATTAACTTAAATTAGCCAATTAATTGAATTATATTGTTTATTAATTATTTTTCCAATTTATAGAAATTTGGACAACATTTTAGTGTTTATAGCGTGTATTTTGAAGAAATGTTAGACATTTGAACTTTAATCCATATTCAAAGAATATTAATAAGGTATAACTTATTATTAAAGTAAAAATTTTCAATCACATATTATTCTCTACTTTATTAAAATTAATTAAATTAATTAAATTCATATTATAAAATAATTTTTATTTTAATTAAAGCAGAAAATTTTCTTTTCATATTCAGGAATTTATTGATGGAGGATATAATTCACCAATAATTAAAAAAAATTTTTCAATACGTTCATTAAATGAAAATCTTTTTTAAAAATAAATTCGCCTAAATAACCTAACAAATGTGGCGCTGTATCCTACAACCATAAATTTATCATGTTCTTATTTACTGACATCGAAAAATTTTAAAATTAAATTTAAAAAAAGGGGATTTCAGTGACAATTTTCTTTCTCAGCAAAGATTCTATGCATAAAAATTTACATTAGCAGAAATAAATGTCGCCAAAATTTTTTTATCTTATCTTTATTTTCTCAAGGTGAGGGAATTAAATTGTATAAATACTCATAGATTTATTAAAGATTTTGTTAAATAATTCCCTTTCTATTACAGCCACATTGTGAATAACAATTTCAATAGTGGTCAACAAGTGTCTGCTGCGGCGAGACTTTCGCCACATTCTCCGGCTGGTATATTGCCATTTTCTCACCCGCAATCATTATCGCCACGGGTGGCACAAGTGAGTGCGAAAACATTGTTATCTCAGATTAACACAATAAAACAAAAAAAATACTCGTACAAGTTGTTTCTAGAAGCATTAGTTAGCATTAATTGAGGCTTAACTATCTTATTCAAAGGCTAGAAACATGCAAAATAGCTTTAATTTATGTGAATAATTACGCAAGTTAAGTGTTAATACGCATAAAAATTACAAGCTTGAATTATTGTTATAGATTTCTACTTATTTTGCAATACGATATATTGTTTCTCTGCTTTTAATTTCTTTGTATTTAACAAATCTTTATTTCTCTGAATATTTTTATACGTTTGCACGATATATGCGCTAGGGCAATTACGGCAACACACCGAGATTATTCAACGTGAACCAGGTGAGGCCGCAACAACAGGTCACGGCGCAACAACAGTTACAGCAGCAACAACAACGATCGATGCCCTCGCCAGGAACAGCAGCCTCCGCCCGGCAATCCCCGTTTCCTGAAGCGTTTCCTCCACCGACGTCGCCTACGGCCAGTCAGTTCCCACCGGGTCCTAATACTGGCGCACCAAATCCGTCGGCCCAGTATCGGCTGCAACGGACCACCTCTACACCTTCTGCTACGACTCAATTGCCAGGTATGTATTAATTCTCATACTAACAAATCGTCGGATTTGAGTGATCGTCATATATTCCTCCAGTTAAATGGTAAAAAATAATTAGAATTAGAATAATCAGGACTGGTTGAAGAAAAAGAGGAATCGGTTTTGCGATAAAAAAACATTGCTTCAAACTTGCCATAATAAGAAATATTTAGCTAATATACATATTTAGAAATACACATATATAAAGAATTTAGGATGTATTTATTAGTAATTAAATAGAAAAGTATATGCTTAGATATATTAGTAGCAATGAAGTAAAGCAAACATGGGATTTTATGCGGTGTGCGAAAGAACATTATGACGAATATTATATATTTAGTTGTAAGATTAGAAATATAAGCATCGGTTATATAAGCGTCGGAAAGTCGTTTTACCGTGCCAACGCATATTTAACTGTATCTGTTTTAATTGACGTGAATATATTAAACACTTGATAGTTTTTAAGAAAGAATTTCCACGGGAGAATTAAAATAACTTTCGTAGCTACCCTTTATCATATTCTTTGTTTGACTATGTTTCAAGTATAATTTTTACTATCGGTAAATCGACTTCTCTAGTAGTATTTTGATTAATATAATGTTATTTAATGTTTAAGTCTTCATGTGAGTCGCGGTCATTATTTTGCTACTTATTAATAAGAGAGAGATTTAAATCGTGATTCTTAAATAGGCGGTATCTATTTTAATGCGTTTAAACATGTTAATTCGATTTCACGTCGTTCGCGAGTAGTAGCAAAGATATTCTTGAGTAAGTATTTGCGTACTAGTTTTTACGTACAAACTCTATGCGATTTAACGTACAATTTATACACGCTATGGAAGTTGTGATTGAAATATATGAAAGATTTTGTTCCGAAGTCGGTAAGTATGTACAGATTAAGATTATAACTTTGTTTAATCTACTAAATTGTGGACGCCGTGCGTAGATTAGTCGGGTATGCGCATAGACTTTACTAGTTTTTTTTGTGCCTGTACATCTCGATGTTTCTCTGTGAATAGAATTACATAATATTATGTTATATAAATTCTTTATAGAAGGAAAGCGTGACTCTGAGTAACGTAGCAGAGTTTGCATAATTTGTGATTTAATCTTTTAATAATTTATTGGTGCGATGTGTACTAGAGATTGAAACGCTTTCTTATCTCTCATAATTTTCTTATCTACTATCTCTCTCAAGCAGAAAATCTTAATTTTGTTTCTTTACTTGTGGAATTTAAATTTATCAAATTTCTTTTTGTTTTTTTTAACATGAGCTTAGCATTCCGGTATAATTATAGAATTTAAAATATTTTACCAAACTGAATGAGATTATTGTATATAATTTAAAGAACGTATAAAAATTTCTAGCTTTCTCCATCATGAAACGTGAGACAATATTTGATGCAAAATATTCAATTGCTCGTTAATCATGTACATTGTCCATATAATATTTACCGATTCTTTGGGAATATAAAATCTAAAAATAGCGTCATTGAGTCGAAAGACTTTTTAACAATCTTTGAAATACGACAGTTTTATTTATTTGGCAAACGAGTATCTGCTTTTGACTTTCGGCTAGCAAAATCGAAACCTGGGTGCATTAATCATTCAGCCGGTTATTTAATTTATTCAATATATATAGATATTTTTCGATCTCGATATTATGTGCGTGGCTATTTGACAATGAGCGCTGGCATGGTACATGAAAGCGAAATAGAAGCGTTTGAATGTTCGGCAAGGCTGTTGAAGAACAACCCGCTATACACGATTGATGTTGCAGGTGGGATTGGGTCGCCCAGGCACTTTGGCGGCGTGAGTAAGGAACAACCACTTCTTTCACCTAGTCACTCACACTCGGCAACACATAATCAACACCACGCCACCAATACACAACACTTCTCGAGTCAACAACATACTCCTATGCTATACCAACACACCAACGCAAACACTATCAACACGGACATGCAGAACAGTCAGTACTGCGGTTACGAGCGGTCGTCAGTACCGCTCTATCCGTCTGGCGGGGAGGCGCAAGATGCCAGGTCACTGCCTTCTGGTAATCCCGTCAATCACCAAATGGGTGGTAAGTCATGTGACTTGTTAATGTCATGTGACACATTCTCATCACAAACCCGTCGTCTCAAGTCAAAAAAGTCTCGTCATTACTATCCGAATGTATGTCCGTACCAACTTCCCCCATCTTATCCTGTACCAGCTTATCAGCCACTACCTTGTTGCTCACCACCTAGTTGCCCATCACCTTGTTGCCCATCTTGTCGCCTACCATCTTATTGCCCACTATCTAATCACAAATTAAATCACAATTTAAATCATCACCAGAAGCAGCAGTTGTGCAGATGTAAAGCATGTATTGGGCGTATTGGAAACATGTAAATGTAATCTTTCTGTATCTTTTCCTCCCTTTTCTTTTTAACGATATTCATCGAAATGTTCATGATGTAAATGCTTATTTTCATTACTCGATATATCTCTAAAAACACTTTAGTATGTCTCACAAATGAAAGAACTAATCTATTTTACATATTGTTTGAAATAAGAGAGAAATATTTAATATTCTGTCAGGTTATGTTAATTTTACCTATCGTTGGTATATTTTGTTTTCGATATCGGAGTTATCAATTTGCTCATACAGCTAATTTAAATTTAAATTTAATTTTTATATGTATATAGTTATATTTAAAATATATAATATATAATGTTATATGTATATGGGTATACATATACATATAGTGTCATATATAGATTATGAGTTGTATAATTTAATTTCATTTAATATTTTTAAATTTAGACAATTTTTCAAATTAAAGCTTTTGGTATTGCGCACATTTATTACACATTGTTTCAATCTTTAGGGAGTGGGGAGAGTGGTGGCACTATTTCCATGTATTTAAACATGGAATGTATTCGAACGATCATTTTACATAAATATAAGAATGTGTTCGCGCTAAATATTGCATGACGCTTTTGTTATTGTTTCATTAAATGTCATAACTGTTATTATAATGCTAAATATATGTAAATATTGATAATAATTTATATCTTTGTGTCCATATCTTAGAGAAAACTCATTTATATCAATTTAATATTTATGAACGCTGTCTGTGATATATATGTATACAACTGGGCTGCGTTCAGAACTTGACTCGGATACAATTTCTGTCTTTCTATCTTTGTTACTTGCTGATAATTGAACAAGGATAGAAATTTCACTCGAGTAAAGTTTCTGAACGCAATATATACAATTGTAATATATATGAACAGTCATTAGAGTTTTTAGATTGAGAGATTTATAATTGCACATTATCAGTATTATAACTATATATTCTTAACTATATATCTTTGCTATAGAATGTCGATAGTTTTGATTTTATATTGGATATTCTATTAGACCATTGAATCTTTAATATTACTTTAAATTTAATTAAAATTTTTTTAGTTAAGTTATCTTAGTAGATCTTAAAAGAACAGAGTCATAAGTGAATGTTTCTGTGATTATTGTAGTTCCTGTAGAATTGTTTCATCTCTTTCTAAGTCACATATTTTAACGTATATAAAACGACAAACGAGTAATTCTTTTTTAATTTCAAAGAAATTACATATAATTATATTATATTTATAATTATAATTTATTTATAATTATAATTATAATTAATTAGTTATAATTAATAGTACAATATTAGTAATATCGAAAACATGTGATTATAGCAATTGAGATGAATCATTCAAATGAGCTGTGAACTTAGAATAACATAGAATCGTCTAACTATGCTTATAAGTAATTATCTTGTCTTCTTTTGCATTAATTTTCTTTTGCTTTAACTTAACTTCTATTATTATCAAAATTTATATTTTATTTTACTTTAGATATTACTTTAGATTATAGACTATAGATCTTACTTTAGATAATTGCACTGTATTTTAAAGAATTAGTAAAACTATTTCCATCATAACCCGCATAACATGTATAATTTGGCGTAATCATCATCTACATCTTTTACGAAAACGTGCTGTGACTAGGACAGTATTATGATATTGTATTATTACGTTTATCTTATTGTAATTCGCGTAATATTGTGACGATGCCAATGTATAATCAAACTATAATGGTTTTCTTATTTTTTTGAATTATTGAAGCATATAAAAAATACAAAAATATATAATATATAAAAAAACAAAAAAATACATGATTTTATAATATTGTTTATAAACGAATTTTTTTGTAATTTGATAAACAGAAAATTTTAAAAAATAAAGTTTTACCATCGGGCGGACATGTAAAGTTTCGAAAAAATGTGAAATTTGAAAAATGGTATAATGTCCCGAAAAGTTATTTCTGAAATTTTAGGAAAATTGAGGACAGTGTATATATAATTTTTTGAGATAATTTTTTATTTCTTTCATTACGATCTTTTGGGACATTGTCTTAGTTTTCAATTTTCAAGATTATGATTTCGAGATTTTGCATGTTTATTTATTTACGTCTTTTTTTAATTCCTTAATTGAGTAAAATTATTGCGATTTTATACATATATATACACTTCTCGAAAAAATTAAGGAGACACGCGAAACTTTCTAAAAACATGAGCAAATTCAAGCAGTTGTAACTTTGTAAAAAGTTATCGGAATGCAAATTAAAAAAAGGATTTTGAAGCTTGATATCTCTACTTTTGAACGACCTATATGATTCTTACGTTCATATTATTTTTGTAATTTTTACATATTGAAAATGACAAGTTGGACAAAATGAAAAAATTTTTTGTTACTTTTAAGGCTTGTCTACAATACGAAGTAAGAGTAGGTTTAAGCAGGCGTAAGAAGGTTACTTCCGGCGTAAGCGAAATAAATCTATTTTATTTTCTACTCTTACGTCTTACGCCTGTCTTGCTACATGTATTGTAGACGAGTCTTTAGACGTGTCACAAGTGATACAAAAAATCGGAGGAAATTTTCGACTTTACCGCGTGAAATATTAAAGTTTTCTTTACAATTTCCTTTTTCTTTTAAATGTTCTACAATGTTTTTTATTTCCAAGTTATCAAGGGTTAAAGAAAAAAATGGGCATTTTGACTTTCATTCCTCATAACTCCACCAAAAATAATCGTACAGCAATTCACAAAGTGGATTTTTAAAGGTGAAACTTTGCTCTATCAAACAATATAACTGCGAATTTTTTAACATTATAGACATATTAAAAATACAGTTGAAGATATTGATAAAAATTTGCAATTTTTCACTTTATTATTCAGACCCAAAAACAAATGTATTGAATAACAATACAATTTTTATCTTTACGATTTTTTGAAGCTTTAATAAGTACATTAAATTCGAAAAATGCTTTATATAACTGTGATATTTTCTTCATGACTATTGTGATTTTATTACTCATAAAATGTACGAAATTGATTAATTTCGATAAAAATAAAGGAAAGAAATAAGAAATAATGTTCATACAATAGATGTTAGAAAATCATTACCTTGACAATACATTGAACTTAAGTGTCAATAAAAACTAAAAAAATTCTTAAAAAATTTTTTGAGTTATGAGCAATCAAGTCAAGATGCCCATTTTTTTCTTTAACCCTTGATAACTCGGAAATTAAAAATTGTAGAACATCCATTTCTAAAAAAGGTATGAGGTCGATACTTGAACGTATCGAAGTGCTGTCAGTTTTTTTCCGCGATGCTGATTAGTTCTTTTGCTGCGCTAACTTTGGCTATGTTCCAAAATTCATTGCCAACGCCTTTGTGAGCTGTTGTCATTGTATATTTTGACAGTATAACAATGCAAAATTATGGTAAAAAAGCATTTATAGTGATTGCTTATAATTTTGTATTATTTTTGTATATTTGTATATTTTTATGTAATCTATTAACTATACACATAAACCAAAAACCAAAAAATACGTAAGAATGAATGAATGGCGCGCGTACAGCGCGCGCTTGTATTGTGCAGTTAAAAAAAAAGAAATTGTAGAGAAAATTCTAATCTTTCACGCAGCAAACTCGCAAATTTCCTCCGATTTTTTATATCGTTCGTGACACGTCTGAAAATGACAAGAAAATTTTTCATCTTATCCAGCTTGTTGTTTTCGGTATGTATAAAAATTACAATAATAATTGGAACGTAAAAATCATATAGGTCGTTTAAAAGTACAGATTTCAAGCTTTAAAAACCTTTCTTTTAATTTGCATTCCGATAACTTTTAACGAAGTTACAACTGCTTGAATTTTGCCCATTTCTTGAGGAAGTTTCGCGTGTCCTTTTCATTTTTTTGAGTGTATATATATTGCCGTCGAATGCGTAATAATGTTGAGCTATCTTGAATTATTGTAAGATAACTCAACGTAATGGATATCGTTAATTAATAATCTGTTTTTACGTACAATTGTGGACATCTTTGCATTGTTAATATCAAAGATGTCAATACAAAGTTGTACCATATTATACCATATTGTAATTATATATCGCGATAGCAATTAAGAAATAGTCGAACTTTCTTAATTTCACCTGGTTGGGACAAAGCGAACCTTTTGCTCTCAACTTCCCCTTCGTTCGATATAGAATTATTAAGTTGCTATACCTAAGATAAATTTGCTGGAGCTGAAACTAAGAATCGATCACATTTGATTGCTATTGGCCAATTGTTGTCTCGGTTAAACGCAACGAACATTGCAGTCATGTCCATGCGTGTTCATAATCTCATTAATTATATTTTCATTCTATGGATGTGTGGCAAATGGGAAATACTGGAGAATATTACAAGAGAAGAAATCCAGGTTACGCTGTATCGCCAATTGCGATGGCAAAGATAGGGGAAGGTCGAAATTCGACTGGAAGTTCGACTGTATATTTTCGTAGTACGCGAAATGTATCATAGTTGAAAATACTTATATATAGCGTAAGCTTGCACTAAAATTGCAAGAATGTTGGTGATATTAATCGTAAGGAAATAAAATAATTCTGTTTTGCGTAGCGCGAAAAGCGCTGAAAGTGGCAAATTGACGTCAGATTTATCACATTTGAATCATTTTCATCTCTCGAAAGGAAAAGTGGGGAGGGATCACACATGTTGTGTTCATCTGTGTAATATAACATCACAATGTAAAAAGTGATTTCAAACACCGCTTATTTCTACGTGCTGGAAACGTTTTTACTAACCTAAGGCCTCTTTATGTACAGTGCTTTCGTGATTAATATTTTTTATATATTTTGCGCATTTTTGTTTTGTCAATCTCATCATAATGTACCATCAGATATTTAATATAAGATTGAAATTTCATAATAATTAAATAGATGAGAGCGCAGGTACGTCGTGTACTTTCTTTTGATTACGGATCAAGTAGTAATCAGCTGAATGGCTATATATAATAGTACCTGATGTCTATCTTAATCTAAACTTAAAAAGTTCTGTGACTTTCCGCTGAAAATGGCATATATGCGGGCTGAGAGACCGCTGGGATTCGAAACTCGGAACCCTTCTGTTACTAATCACTCGCGTTAGCATGAAGCCACGCGTCATCCCGATTACAAAGATATTTTTAAATTTATTATATGAGGGGATATTCGAAAAATCTTAGAAGTCTTAAATAAGATTAAGATACGAAACTTTTAACTTCGTGCTACTTTGAAATATTTATCTTACAATTAGATTTAATGTATTGTTCCAAACGCTTCTTCTATAGACGGAACCAATGTTTAGAAACTTATCTTTTGAAACTGCGTAATGCCTTCTTTTAATTCTGCATTTAATTGTTAAAATATTTAATATTGATAAATAATCCAATTTTTATGAAAAGATTAAGACTTTTAAAGAATCTACATTTGTTGAAAGAAAGTACACCACGTATAAACTATTTTTTATGTCTTATTGAATGATAAGTCGAATCATCACTGTTTTCAACTCAATTTGATTTGTCACGTAAGATATATTTTAATTTTAATTTTTCGTTAAGATATTACAGAATCTTTATAACACAGATGCAATACTTTGCATTGTGACGGACATAATAAATTAATATTAAAATCACAAGTGCGCACACCTACACATATACAAATAACGCACAGACTGGAAATTGAAAACTGTGACATGCAAAGGAAATATGACACAAGTTGTGACAACGTTTTGTTCATAAAGACTTCTCTTGTTCTAGGTAACGCCAGCACCTCGGAATTTGTGCGGCAGGAATTGAGGGCGATTGTCGGCGCGCGAACACAGCAGCAGCAGCAACAGCAGCAGCAGCAGCAGCAGCAACAACAACAACAACAACAACAACAGCAACAACAGCAGCAGCAGAGAGTGCCCAATAACCTACAGAATAATCTTTCTGGTCAAGTTTCTCAGGACGATCTTGAAGCACTTGGTCTGACGTTCGAGATGCCTTCTGCAGGTATGTGGATAGTTCAATCTTTGTTTGTTGTATCCCGAAATTTATTTCGGCATCCTATAGAGATGGCTATTCAGGTAATAATTAGCTTATGAGTAAGTTCACATAGCAGAACTGGGAATCTCAGTAAAGTTACATTTCATGTTAATACTTTTCTCTATTTTTTTTTATTTTGACGTAATTGTGCGCTGTCCGGTAATATAAGGTAGGGTAATCAAATCAAATGAAGAGTTTTGCGCACAGCTATACATTTTATTATTTTAACATCGCGCTTTTGACAGAATTGGTTTTTCAAATTAATTTATAAATGTACGAATATATTAAATATACACATATATATAATTTTCTTTTATTATCTGTAAGTTACATTTAAGTAAAATATTTAAGTGTGAAACGATTGGGAGTTATTCGATTTAAAAATAGAGATTTCGTAGTATGCTTTCGGCATACGCGAAACGAGAATTACGATACGTTTGTAGGTGATTTGCCGTTTTCGCGACGAGGCAAGTTAAATTTAATAAGTTTGCATTTTTTGTCTTTGTATTTTTTCTATAGAGAGGCATTGTGCTTTCCTTCCTTCGAATTTTGTCAAACTTTGAACGTACAGTCCCAATGTTAACTCCGGTCTTGCACAATCCTGATATTAATCTCTCATACGACGTGAGTTTCATGAGCGAGTACTGTGAAAAAGTATTACAAGCATTCTAGTTTACCCTCGTAGATCACGCACATTTTTTTTAGATTCGTCATCGCACGCGATTACTGTTACAACTAATTATTTGTTTACAACATCTTCTGAGGCCCCGTGTGTTTCTTCGTGAGATCTTTGTAAGAAATATCGAAAATACATGATAAAAATGAATAGTCCTAATTCTTCCAAGGTAGTTCCGCATGCAGAAAGTGCCACGGGTGAAATTTTGCATTTTTTACATGATGAAAAGAAAGTACAGAATGCGGACTTCTCGTCGCGTTTGATTGGAGTGAACTTCTAGTACGGTAATTCGCAAGTCTTTCACGGGAGAGACCAGAGTCCTCGGTCGATCGGGAGTCCCACGAATCCGTATCAATGTACAGGCTGAAGCACGCGCGATCCGCTATGCGTAATCTTCCGCTTCTTGTAAGGAGAGGCATAATACTTTAGTTCTACAAAGACTGTGGTAACGCCTACTGTTACGATGTCCTAACTAGGTGAGGCTGTGGTTAGCGATGGCCCTGCCAAGATCTGGGGGAGCGCCGGAAGTGCCCCCTCGTCCTCCAGGGTAAGAGCCCCATTTCCGACAATATATAATTACTTTTACGTTTTTTTTTTGATTTTGTTATGCTATGTCTTCCCTCTATACGCTTGGCTTCAGAACTGATTGTGCACGAAACATGTTTAATGATCTCTCTCTATTTGCGCACTGAGCGTAAAACTTGTATGGGGTTACTTACTTTTTTTTTTAAATTTAGAGCGCTCTACAAATGCATGCAAGGTCGTCGTTCGACGATCATGTCTCGGCATTATCGTTACAGTACTCGCACGTGACGATAATTCTCTCGGATTTTCCGCAATAGCCGTATAGTTGAAGATTCGACTCTTATGTATGCTAAAGTAGAACGTGCCCTGAAAATATAGTTGATTTAAAGAAGATCGAGGGAGACAGCATTTGGCGAAGCTACCAATTTCTAAATCTTCTATTATAAATTAGGGATTGGCTTTATAGTTGTAGAATTTATTCCTACTTCTTTTTCTTTTTACTACCATTTATTTCTATTTCCTTTCCAATTTAATTGATCAAAGAGAAGGGAGAATTAGATTTCATAAAAATAATTTTTTTCGAATTTGTTTAATTATCTTCTTATTTTTATAAGTATTTTACATTTTTCGTTTAATATGCGAGTTTAAAATATGTTAATAAATATATTAATGAAATTATCAAAATTCAATTACATATTTCAATAACTTTTTCGACCACGTCGTAAATCTTTAAAAATAGAAAATGAATCACGATATTTTCGTCTCAATTTATAAAATATTTTATATATTGAAGTTTAAAATTAAAATTTTATGTAATATATTTTGCAAAAAGTAATGTGTTATAATTTGATACAAGTAAAAGTAGAATTAATATTTGTATTGCTTTTACAAAAATTATAATAAAAAATATTTTTAAAAGAAATACGCATTGCAATAATGTGTTGTCGACGAAGATGTGTAAGTTTTACACTCAGTGTCAATAAGAAACGCTGTGTTTAATATTAAACAAGCTGATCTTGTTACCACGCCAAGTAGATTCTTGTTCGAGATGGACTTCATCGAGGCGCATTAGCTAAACATGTTAATTGCCTCTACTGTCTGCATAATGTAGCGCGTTCACGAATTGCATTTTGTGCAAGAACTAATTGTACTTCTTCGGCTGCATTAACTGCGAGTAACTTCTTTCAATTTTTGTTCTGTTCACGCAAGCGTATGGCTGATACAGCGCCAGCATAACGCTAATTTTATGTTATTTCATTAGACAAAAATAATTAGTAGAACTCTAAATATTAAAGTAATACGAAAATTTGCGGTTGTTAGATGATATAAATAAAGGCTCAGGATTTTATATATTTAGGTATCGAATTTCAAAAATTCCATCACTTTTCATAATATAAATTTCGGATTATCGTATGGTAAAGGATTGAAAATATGGAAAGAGAATTGTATGTGTGAGTGAGCGAGTGTATAAAATAATTTAATTTTTTAAAAATTAATTAAATTTGAACAAATTTTGTGTTAATATAATTCTAATAGTAAAATTTAACTATTAAAAATTTTATTTTTAGATGTTAAAAA
>VBVQ01002719.1:0-23125 GCA_011636635.1 Tetramorium simillimum
CTGCAAAGGAATCGGTGGAAAAAAAAAGCAAGGAAACGGCGGAGGAGGCGGCGAGGAGCGGGAAGGAACGAGAAACGAGATCGTAAAGTACGATCGCGTTTTACCGCACGTCCCCGCCGTACGTGCGTGCGTGCCCGCGTGGGAAAGCCAACCGGCTGCAATTTCGCGGTCGCGTATTGTCCGCCGGAAAAAGCGCCGATGTACAAACACGATCGCTAATTCTCGTATTTATCCACGCATGACGCCGATCATGCACGCGCGGGTTCATCGAAACGCGGGGTTCTCCGTTCCGTCGGGCGGAGGGGGGGGGGTCGAAGGCAGGGGATCGCACGCGCGACGCGACGCGGGGATGCTGCACCACGCCTATTATCCGAACATCGTGTTACCTTGTACGGGCAGCCGGCTTAAAGGACGTTAAGTGTGTATGACGGTGTCGAATTATGTTGACCTCCCGCGATCTCCGCATGCGTTGGCGAGGCTTGTCGTCGCCGATATTTCCGCGCGGTAACTCTGACGGGAACTCGCACGAAGTATCCGGAGGCGAGTGTCGTCCCGGGGATGTGGGAAGGACAGTTATCCCCGGGTACACGGTTACGTCGTTACGCGAACATGGCTCGAGCCGGTCGAGCGGCGGAAGCCACACGAGCGTAAAAACGACGCGGTCTGCGATTTTTTTTTTAAATAAACGACGGATTTCGGATTTTCGCGAATTTATGAGACGGTGATGCGCGCCGTGCCACGCGCATCGCGTTTTCCCCGATATCGGATGATAAAATACGGGCGCTCGTGCAAGTATCGGACCGCGGGATCAAATAACATTTGTTATATTAAATGCCACGGACAAACAGGTGTAATTATTCGGCTGGTCTGGTCGAATGCCGAATAATTATCAAATGCGTACCGACGGCAAAAGTAGGTATTAAGCGTACTCGACCCGAACTAAATTACCGCGGCGGAGTGTGTAATAACGCATGAATGCGTGGACGCTGCGAATCGATTCGCCCCGGCCTGCCCCGAGGATGGATGAATTTAAAAAAAAAAGAGGGGGGAAGGAGAGAGAGTTTCTATTTCCGAAAGACAAATCGGGATATGATGCCCGTCGCTGCGCCACAACGACCCCGGGCCAGCTGTCTGCGTGTGATAATTAACTATCGATCCGTGCCGCTTCTCCATTAGCCGCTGCATTTTCGGTGGCCTAATTATTCCCTTGTTCGTTCTCTCGGCGTTTGGAGGAAACGCTGTGATCGACGCACTTAAAAACGGGGAGAATAATCACTGACGCGGAAAGCTCCAGGTTCGCTCGATCGCTTTCTATGACTCGGTAAGAACCGAACAAATTGCGAGAAAACTGCGAGGAACGACCGCCGTAATTATTGATTACTGCGAGGATTGCTTTATTCATAAAATTTCCCATAAACATGGTTGGAATTTCAATTAGCGTCGGAGAAAAAGGATTTTTTTTAGTCAAGAGCGGATCTTTAATCATAGAATACTGTTACAACTTATTATTATATTACAATTTTTACGGTTGCGACGTCGTGACATCTCGCTTCTATAACGATCGAGAAGAGAAGTATTTTTTTATTAAGTATTATATTTTCACATATTAGGATCGAGGAAGGGACAAATTTCGCGTATTAGGAGTTTTCGCATACCTAAAACGACATATCAACATTGACGTGAGATCAATAAAAATCTTTATAATTTGCAACTATTTACGAAACCTCGGCAGATTTAGTTTCATTTCGGGCGTTATTTCATTACACCGCTACATCATTAGCGAAGCTTACTTTTGTATAATCGAATCAAAGCTTAACGGTCGCAAAACGTAATCTAACAATTTTTCCGGCGACGTATTATTTTCATTTTGATCCTTAGGGTCTCTCAGCCGCTCTTTACATGGCGTGTATCGTAGGGGGTGAAAAATGGTGAAAAATCGTAATCGTAAAATACATATCCGGCGGCGGCGGCGACGAAAGGGAGATGATACCGCAGGCGCGATAACGGTATGGATAAATCGCAGTAAATATGATACCGCGGTAAACAGTAAGCGGGTGGTAAACCCGCAAAGGAAATACGAGGAGACAGATACCCGTGGATAAAGGAAACAAGGGAGGAGGGTAATGCTCGTTTAAGCGATAGTCGGTGCCACCGACGTGTTTCGCCCGCCCTTTCGGGGTCTCTTTAAAATATCCTCTCAAAGTACATCGATAGACATGAGTGGGCGAGACCTCCGTCCCGATCTCCCGGCGATCGAGCGGGGAGCCGTGAACAGCGCGCCGTGAAATCTCATATCCCAACCTGACCGTGAAAAGACGATCTCTCGTGTATCGGTCGTAGGCGTCCGCGACGTTAGACGTGACTTCGCCGCTGACTCTGCTAAAAGACGTCACCCCGGAAA
Source organism: Tetramorium simillimum (assembly GCA_011636635.1). NCBI lineage: Eukaryota > Metazoa > Arthropoda > Insecta > Hymenoptera > Formicidae > Tetramorium > Tetramorium simillimum. The sequence continues at coordinate 2,402 of VBVQ01002719.1, forward strand.
CGAGACACCGTGGAAGGTGGAGTCGTCTCTCTCCGGTGCGCGAAGAAATTCACGGGGCGGCCGGGGAGGGAAGAGGGCGAGAGCGACGAGAAGAGCTCGCGGAGAGAAGGTGGAGGAAACGTTTCTCTTTCTATCTCTCTCCCAACTGCGGAGAGAGCGAGCTGGAGCGACGTGCAGCCCGGGCGATAAGGGATGAGGAGAGAAAATAGAACGGGAGAGAAGGCAGGAGGAAGAGCGAGGTCGCCGCGCGGTGTTTACGACGACGACGAGGAGGAAGAACCTTTTCGCCATGGTCGTTTAGAAGGAGGGCCTTTTAACAGCGCAAAGAACGATCTGCCGCCTTTGTGCTCCCTCGCCTCCGCCGTCCACCAGCTATCGAGCCATTTAACTGTGTGCGTCTGTGCATCCTGCACCCCCTACCCCTTATCACGCCCGACTATCCCCTCCTTTGACTGCCCTCTCGTTTCCCGCGCCTCTATCGTTTCTCCATGTATCCGAGTCTCGCGAGTTTCATATTTCTTCGGCGACACTTTGGCACATTCGCGCCCGTTCCCATGGGCATGATTTGCTCCTTATCGAGCGTTTATTGATCGTAAAGATCAATTATTAGTATGATGATTTTTATCATTAATAAATTCTACATCCATTTTTGATGATTTTAAAATTCATATTTTTCGGTTTGAAATTTAAACACCGGTCTGTTTTCTTTTAATGTTGTCTCAATCGTGAGCCGTCGCTCTCTGCGCTTATATACGTAACGTCGCAAGATTCCTCGTCAAAAGGTACGTAATTACGTATCTGTTGTGCCAACATCCCCCTCGCGTGCAGTCGACGGGGGTACCATGGACGAGGGTTGTGCTGTGCGCGATCGAAGTTACGATTCTCGTGTTCACGATGAAATTTCAGACCGGGGGCGGCCGTTGGGGTCGACGAGGGTGTCGACGCGCAAAAGGGAAAAGACAGAGAGAGAGAGAGAGAGAGTAAGAGGAGGGGAAGGGGGATTGTGCACGGGATGGAAACATAGACGGAACGAGCGGCCGATGCTTCGGGGCTAAAACGCCAGCAGAGCAACGGGAAGTAGATGGAGGTGGGCAAACAGGAGGAAGAGAAGGTGAGCGATGCACGGGAGGGGGGGTTTCGTTAAATAATTAATCGATCCGAACCACCCGACTGCCGAGGATTCCTTCCTTTTCCTGGTTCCGCATAAACGATGCATTTTCTGAGGTTTTCCAGCTGAGTGGGATGACTCGTCAGTCGAAATGGCTTTTACGCACCGAATACGTCGAATACGACGAATGTGTTTTTCTCCGCGGAGACAAAATACAGACGAATAACGACCAAGGGATGATCGAGGTTTTCTCGGGGCTGTAAAGTTCGACATTTTCGCGTTGTTGGATCTTTTTATCGTCAGTGCTGAACATCCTTCGAAAATACCGTTGTGAATTTTAATCTCTCGCGTCATAAGACTTTCTTCCTTCGTATTTTTGGATTTTTCGGGACGAGTAAATTGTAATTACAGCCTGTGGATTCTCTCTCTCTCTCTCTTTCTCCCCCTCCCTTTCTCTCCCTCGCATTACGTAATTTCACTCGGAGCGGACAGCTGATGGTTTACGGCGCATGATAAAGCATAATGATGGCGTCATTATTATTAAATGCGTAATGACGTTTATGGACACGCTCGCGGGAAGGAAAAAATCGTTTAACCGTGGCACCGTGGACCGTGGAGTGATCTGATATTAATGACCTCCATATTTTGAACTCATTAATCTCGCTAAAATACATGGTTAGTCGGTAGCATAATACGACCGAACCGCATTAACTTGCATGTACAAGCGTATCCTGAATAACGCACTAGGCACGTTCCGCGGTCTATGTCGACATTCATTGCGCCCGCGGTATCTCTCTCTACCCCTCTCTCTCCTCCTTTCTCTCTTTCACTAGGAGTTATTACAATATTTTAATTTTTAATCGCCGCTGTGTATTATACGCCGTATAATTAATCGCCAGCAGGCATGAATAAATGAGGTACGCGCTGCATTTGTAAAGCAAAATGAATCCCGCATGCGCTGCTGTAACCGTTGTTTCAAATTTCGCAGGCGAAAATTGCCTCTTGTCGTAGCAGCACCTTTTCCTAAAAATTCTCACGCGCATATACTTGAAAGCGTTGCTGTTGTGTCCGGCATAATTTGGCCGTTATCTCGCGACAGTAATACCTAAAGAGATTTTACATTCTTTTGCACACACGCGTTGCGCGTTATTCTGCGTAATCCTTAATCATACAGAAGCCGCAACCCATTGCATTAACGCCGACAGAAATACGAGTTCGTATACTTTTAAAAAAAATCCCGACTGATACTTTGACCGAGATGGCATAAATTACCATAAATAATAAAGAAATTTGATAATAACGTATTCCATTATTAAACGAAATTGATATAATACAGAATTAATAATATTTTTGAATTTTTTTTTCTAATTATTGTATGCACAACGATACACAAGTGAATCTCTGCTTCCATTTTCATATTTTGAAGCCGGGCTCGCAGTGCTTTCGTTGCGTTTTTGAAATTAGCACATTTTAGCCCGCAAATCCTAGTGTCCGCGCGAACTCAACATTTTTGCCAGAAATGCCTCGACATTCGGGTGACCCCTCTGGTTTTCCGAGAGGGACACGTCCCGAGAACGACGCAGATGGTAAAAACGTGCATGTCGACTAAACACGACAAGGTGGATGCCCTGTCGGGCGCAGGGGCGCTTCAAAAGTTTTGCTAATTATTCCATAAAGAAAAGAGTGACGAGGTCGCTCGGAGTTGGAGTTTCAAAGTTACGTCAATTCAACGATTTCGAACTTAACTCGCGCATGGGAGCGTGGATGTGCCACTTTCTGCGGTGGAAAAAGTTTTCTCGGCGCCGTCATAATCAGTGAAATTTCCATAAAGAAAATAGCGAATGTTATAATGTGCGGATTTTTTTTTCGTATTCACATCCATCGAATAACAAGGACGATGCTTATCTTCAAGAAATTCTCCGGAGAATGTAGCTTCTGATTTTTTTTTATATATTCGAAATCACATTCAGTAATTGCCGTTTGAATTTTGTTTTCGCATAATTGTCCGATATAATTAAATTTAATAGAAATAAAACGATTGTGAATATAGAAAATCATTTATTTCACTTTTTGAAATTTAAAGTTCGGGGATTAAGTATAACTAAGAGTTTTCATTTTTCCAAATCAAATCTCCTATTTTGAGAGAACGATGATATTTTAATATTTTTACTTTAAGGTGACGTGATTGCGCGACGAAATACTGAATGAAAAGTCTCGTTTCTTATATATTCGCGTATAATTTCTGTCGCGAGGGATTAAACGTCCCTCGGAATGAGCTTGTAACGGCCGTCTCGTTTTTCGCCAGTCAGTTAAAAGCCAAGGGATTAGATCTACGCTTAACAATGTCCTTAAACGATATACTGCAAAACGGAGCGGCGAGTTTTTAATGAAAGTCGAGCTAATTATTAATAAAACAGATATGTTATTAATTTAAATTTAAAAACTATATAATAAAATTTAGCAACAATTGCTACATTACCGCGATTTATATATTTTTAAAAGCTAATCGCAGTCTGCCCGGCGTGCCGTCGAATAAAATTCACATTTGTTCTGTAATTGCACTTTTCTAGATCTCCTCTTTCTTTATGTCGCAAGACACTAGTGACACTTTTCTCTCTAATTTTCTCAATTGTATAATAATTAAGGGCGAATCGGACTACAAAACACGCGCTATGCGACAACTTGGGAGATCTAGCCTTTTGGCAAGCACAGTAAGTTAGGTTAAAGTCAACGAAAATTGACTAGAGCATGCGAGCTTTTAATTTAAAATTTCACTTCCTTTGCACCGATTCATCTGTCGTTACTCTACGCCGCGCGTTTAATTTACGGTTTCCATGGAGATGCAACGGGACTCTGCGAGAGTGCATGCGACCGAGGGAATGAGCTGTTTTTTTTTTATGTAGAATCAATAAGGTTGAATTTATGTAAAAAGGAAAAAAAAGAAGTGAAGAGTGGAGACGCGAACGAAGTATCTGGCGGAAGCGACGTGCGAAAATAAACGAGACTGGAGCTTGATTAACATTGACAGTGACGAGTCATCTCACATCTATCAAGTTAGCCCCCCCCCCCACCATCGCAAAAAAAATCCGCACCTATCAAAAAATTTAGTACTGTTTAGTTGCTAATTAGTTACCCTAATCCCGATTTTGTTGCTCAAACCGTTTAGCAGGAAATAAAAATCAAAATAGGGGGGGGGGTCAGCTTATTGCCAAGCTAGCCCCCCCATAATAGAAAAAAATATATAGAGTGCTCAAATCGAAAAAATGAATACACCAGAATTTGTTGCTATTTTGTTGTTTTAAGAATCAACTATCGCCGATTTTGTTACACGCCTTTAAATAATTATAAATAAATAATTTGTCCCCGCGACCGCCGTTTCTCACGACTTCGCAGCTTAAAAGATAGTCAAAAGATTTTGTTACTCGACCCATTTTGGTCGAAAAACATCGAAAATAGAATTAAAGCGATGTGTTCGTGTTATATATTACTAAAGTATATATATTACTAAAGTTTTTATGAATATAGAAAGGGCCGATCCGGACTTTCTACGATAACGAAATCATATTAGCGTTTATTTCAGTCTGGTTAGGTTTAGTAGACATCCGGGTACATCGCAAATTATGTGCCAATAAAAGTCTTATCCTATTATATAAAGCAGATTACATCTCGGTGCAGTGCTCGTAGACAGCAGTAACGGGGGGGGGGGGGGCTTTTTATAATGACGAGCGTTATCCGGGCGAATTGCAGACACCGCTTGTCCCGTTTCGCAAGAGTATCGCCGTTCGATCCGCTGCGAGTGGCATCGTTAAAAGTATGAACGCTTAGGCACGACATCCTCTCCGGCGTCACGTCATGGACGGACGTGCTACGAATTTTTTATATATAGCTGTTGTGGCTGCAATAACCGGCAGCAAGATCCCAAATGGAAAATTGAATTTTAATCGCGTTTTAATATATTTTTAATAGTGAAAATAGGAAGAATTTGTAGCTTCGCCCATTAAATGATTATTTAGATATCTTTTATTAACATTAAATAATGTATAGCATTAATAATCATAGAGTTGGATTCGACGGTCAGATATGTACAAATTGATCGACTTTTCAGTACAAAATAATTTTTATCACAGTTTGTGGAAGAACAATGTATCAGTGTATTATGTTAATCGTGCTAACAATAATCGCGATGAAAACAATTTGATTTTTCCAACTTCCATGAATTATATTAACATTTACCTCAGTTTCTGTATATTAATTCTGTTTAGCCGCGAGATTGAATACGATTACATTCTTCTGACGCGCGATTGAAAACGATTATATTCAATAGGCTATCTCTAATCGCGCGCAGGAACGTTCTTTGAAATAATTACATATTACCATAAGTAAACGCCATTATTAATGTGACTGGGGTAATGTCCTGGAAGATTTCAGCCGTTAATTTCTCGCCACACACAGAGACATCGATTACTGGAGACGACGACGTCGGCAGTCTCTTCACGTACGCCGCGCACCTCGGCGCGACGATTGCGTGAGCTCTCGGCGTTGCGTTTGCACGCCGAGCGTGACCTCGCGCTCAATCGCGAGCCAAACGAACGGAGAATTCAAAGTGAATCGCTTCTGCGGCCTTCCTTAAGGACTTCGTCCTGAAGGAGTTGCCCCTTCGATCTCTCATCCTCGCGGCCAGTGACCCTCTCGTCGATCGCCGATGACTCGGCACGCGTCGGTCCAAGCTGCGTCATCTTTTTAAGGAGCCTCGTATGTATGCGGCAGCCGAAAAGAACGAAAATGAACGCCGGCATCTGACCTCGGTGCGGGGGTGCCGCGAAAATGAGGCAACGAAGATTTATCCTCGGATAATCGCCCGAGATAAATCTTCCGCAGTCGGAGCGCGTGATAGATGGTCTTCCTGTAACGAGTTCGCGCTTGTAATGCGACCGACAGCGCGATGCATTACCGAAGTTTTTTCGCGGCGAATTGCGAGGCCCCTTCTCTCTTTTCGTACTTTTCAGCAAAAACTAATTGATTCGCAGTATTGTGCATCATCGTTCTCTCTTGAAACTGTCGTAACTAACAGAAGTAAGTTAGTTATTTGTCCTGTCCTGTGTGAGACGTGTAAAGTCTATTTCAATCTCAATACTTTTTATCTTACAACTAATTTAATGAAGTATTTAATTTTTATAGCTTGTAGCTTCGTTTATTGAATGATTTAAATGATTGAATATCTTTCGTTAACATTAAATAATGTATAGCATTAATAATCAAAGAGTTGGATCGACGGTCAAATATGTATAATTTGATCGACTTTTTGATAAAAAATAATTTTTATCACAGTTTGTGGAAGAAAAATATATCAATATTATTTTAATCACGCTAACATTAATCATGATAAAAATAATTAACATTTAAAATTTATTTCGGGCAGAATAAGCTCAGTTTCTGTATACTCTATTAAAGCCGCGCGTCTGTTTTCCGCGTTTTCCTGTTGTTTTAACACACTCATCGCTGTAAAAGTCATCGGTGACTGTTATAGAGTGACAGTCAAATATCACATATTATATTTTGTGTAATTCAATACTATAAATTAACTATTTTATGGTCTTTTTAAATATAGAACCATTTAAGCCAGCGTAAATGGAAAATCAATCAAAATATGTTTTACGGTGAACGTGTTAATTGCAGTTTGACGTTTTTCCTGCCAGGGATCATCTCTCCTTTATTTACAAAAATTACATTTTTCACAAACCGCGTAATTCGCGGGAAATATTATTACTCCTTATCCGAGGATTATATTCGCATCTACTGTGCGCCGGTTTCCATAGAATTTCTAGCTCAAGAACTCGCCCCGGCGCTTCGAAGGAACGCGGGCGTAAGCTCATAGAATACCGAACACTTATTCGTCCCGACAGTTTCCTTCTTGCGTGCCCGAGAGAGGAGTTCAAGGATCAAATACTCACGCGCGTCCCTCTTGGCGCCTTCGCGGACCTTTTGCAGCGCCGACTAGAGCTCCGCGATGTGGAAAGTGGCGAGAGAGTAACGGAGTAACGGTGCAGGGGGAGGGAAAAGCGAGTGATGTATTAGACGCGATATGCGAGGAACCGATACTTCAATGCCATTTTATAGATACGATAGAGTACCGAATCCAGATATTATCGACTTCTCTCTCTCGACACGCGTATGCCGCGCCGCGGAGCCTGCACGAGCTCGCAAGTTTCGGAAACGCTGAGTATGTTCCTGCATCCATGTGAGATTCATATACAAGTTCGTAACTTGCACCAGCTATTTTCGACATTTTTATTTTCGATGCAAGCGCACGGGGCGTAATACCGTATTTCTACGCAGGATACCTATTATACACTGAGAGAAGAATATAGTTACGTTTGGACCCAACCATAATTTTATAATATTTCTAACAATAGATGTGATTAACTTAACTATATGCATCATTATGTTAATCATAATTATCGTGAGAAATACTCTAAAATTGGGGTTGAGCCAAAAATAACTATATTTTTCTCTCAGTAGTGTACCTAGAATATCTATTAATTAAAGGCAGGAGACTAGTTCTCTGATTGAAGGAAACTCGTACCATCGTCCACGCGATTGTCATGAATCTCGCCGAGTTCGATTTGATTCCCAATTGCGCTGCGGGGTCAGCTCCACGTGTCTGTCATCCTACACGCGAACGTGAATGAGGGCGCGGCGTGACGTCGCGGCGTAGCGCGGCTGGTTTCCCTGTGGGAGCAACCGAGGCGGCGCGCCGCGGCATAGGAAAACAGTAATCATGGAGTAACTCGTAGGAGATGAGGACTCGTGGCACAGAGAGAAGGGTAGGGGGGAGGGAGAGAGAAATGGAGAGAAAGAGGTGTTGGATCGAGTTGGCTGTACTGTAATACGGGTCGCAATGCATACAAATGTCATTTCCACCTCTCGAAGACTCTCCTACCCTCCTTGCTTCCTTCCTTCCTTCCTTCCTTCCTTCCTTCCTGCCGCGCGATTCAGCTGTGTTCCTTCGCATCGGATATTCCTTACTCTATCGGCACGCTCCATCGGCTAGGGTATCTGCAAATGCCCGCGCGCGCACCGAATCCGGTAACAATGAGACCTAATATCGGCTACCGAATTATGCAGCCTCTCGTTCCGCGACTCCGAATAAGACAGGGAGAGGGAGATGACAATGTCGATAGGGAGGCACGAGGGAGGCACCGTCTCGCCTTCCGCGTCCAGCGGGAGTAATCGAGATCGTCGTTACCGCGAAATCGAAACCGGCGAATTTTCCGCTCTTGTCGACAAGCTGCGAGGGAAACGCTGCGCTGTCGCCGCGATACACGGCGATCTCCGGCCGTCCACGTATCCCCGAAACGAGGACGAGTTTCTGGACAAAGGATACGGGAAGGCGTCCCGCTTAACCGTTCCATTTTCGAGTGAAAACGCTCGCGCCCGCCGCCGGATAATGGAACTCGCTGTAAAAGATCTTGTGCCGCTTTTGTCGGCGCTCCGTGATAATGATGTTTTTATTTGGTCGACACTGCGATCGAATGAAACAGTCGCGCGATATACCTGTATCGATTTAATTTATCGTGGAATTCGACAGAGCACGACGAATTGAAGCGAAAAGCGGTCTTCAGAAATCTTGAAATTGACTACTACTGCGAGAAATTAATCACGACAATAAAAAATTAATAAGAATAGTGGACTAATTAATCGAGTTACTAGGATGTTGTATTAATATAATTTTATTTACTACTAAGGAATATAAAAATTAATTTAAATTAATTTGTTGAAAAAAAATTCCGGTTGAAAATGGACGAATCAGAAAAATCATGTAGAATTTATCAAATATTCTGGTAATTATAATAGAAATTCTAGAAATTATTATAAGTTATAAAGTATTGAGTTCTATTGTAACAACCAAAATTTCTATTATAATTACCAGAATTGATCAATTCTACAAGATTTTCTGATTCGTCCGTTTTCAATCAGAATTTTTTTTAGTGTATTAATGGAGATTAAATTAAGTTGAAACGTTTATTTTTTATATTTCTATTCCTTAGTAAATAAAACTATATTAATACAACATTTTAATATCTTGATTAGTTGGCTCATTATTTTTATTAATTTTTACTAAATAACGAGCGTTCCTTTTTAGAAATTTCTTCTCATGGCAAATAAAATTCAAGCTCGTAGGATGTTGTTTTGAAATTATCAATATATGCGTTTCGATAATTGTAGTAATTACAAGTAATCTAAATCTAGGCATTCTACTAAATCTAAAATGTTTAGGTGTGTGTAAGGCACACATGTGTATGAACGAAATAGAGTATATGCTCAGAATCGAGACAAATGTACTTGTGTCGCGCAATGATAAATTTCTAAACGTAACAAACTGTATAAAGAGACAGGCTGTTCTCTCATAGCCGCCGCTGTTTTGTATAATGTACTTCCCTCAGCGTTATTAAGTACATGATGTAGCGCGGTTCACGCGTACACGGCGTAATGAGTGTCATAAAAGAAACAATGCGACCAGACGCATCGAATACGGTGCCGCGTGCGAGGTCCATTAGCGAGTCGCGTGTGTCCTCCCGTCGAGGGGGGAAAAAAAATATGGAGCTACCTGCATTTCTAAATGGAATTGTATCGCGGAATTCAAAGGCAGCTCGTCACACGCGGTAACAAGGTGTAATGCAAATCTCTGTTTTTCATTTTCGCGACATTATATTTTCTCGTATACAGAAAAGCGTACGTGTTTTTCCTCTTTCTTTTTTCCTTTTTTTTTTTTTGGAAAAGTATGCTCCCGATTTGGAGAATTTCATGCAATGATGATGCTTTAATGTTTACTCGAGGTTTTGACGAAAATGGCTTTCGTCAAAGTCAGTGAGTTGAGTGTGTCATAGTTACTCTGAGCGTGAAATTCATTAATATTTTTTGTAACGGATATTGAAGATATTGAAAGAAAAAAATAGTGCTTAATGTTTTTTTTCTATTTATATTACATTTATTTTTATTTATTATTACTTTTTTATTTATATATTACATTAATTTTCCCGATTTGTTACAGCGATGCACACTCGCTCGACATTCGTGCGTCGAGCAAACTTTCGCTGATTTTACAAGAAACGTGCCATGTTCTCGCGGAAGAGCTCGTAATGTTCTCCTTAAGAAGGTGCAAATGCACACCCTTCATTTTTTTTTATATTTCTTTACTTTGTAAAATGCACATTCGAATTCGCGTTCGCGCTTTTGTAAGCACTTTTCCCATCAACCGAGAACGCGTTATAAGCCCGTTTCAGCAACAGCCGTTTTGAACAGGGTGTTAACCGCTATTTCGGAGGCACTTTGGAAGGAAGCGTAGCCCCCGGCGGTACGGGGGGGGGGGGGATAGTTTCTCCTCCCTGTTTAACCTTCTCCCCGGGAGAGTCTCAACACGTGTTACCACCATCCGCGACAGCGGAAACACCGACTCAACCCATATTCCGCGGAAGCAACGTCATTTGAAATTACGAGATAGGTGTCCTCCGCTGGAAGGCATTAGCCGAAATTAACGGCACCATATGCTAACGAATCGTGTCTTTCGTGCTTTCGTCAAAGCCGGGAGAAACGGTTGTTTACGCGTTGCGTAAAAAGCGTATACGTTCGCGAGTATTCCATAAATGAAATCTAGGATCACGCGTCGTCAATCGCTCAAAAGGCGCGTCTCGCCTCTTCCGTAAGCTCCTTGGAGAGCATCAGCGCGGATCTCGTTGTCCCCCTCGGTCAGATCCGCGGCTAAGCACACATGTGAGGAACAGTCCAGGCCAGGGTTTATTTGACAGCGAACCGCAGCGGCTAAAACCTTACGTAAACGCGCCTCACGACCTTACATAATCCGCAATCCACGCTGGAGTTAGACGGTGAAAGATCTCGTGACGTTGCAACGCGAGAACGTAACCAAGTGCGGAGTCTCTCGCTCTCTTTCTCTCACTCTCTCAGTCTCTTCCTTTCCTGCCTCTTTCTCTTTCAATGAACATTCTTCTGCCTTTTGTTAAAATTTGATTCTGCGCGCGCGACCGTGCGAACCGTTTTATTCGTTTCGTTAATACTCAACGCCCGTGATTTATTACTCGCCTAGCCGGGAGCTTCCCGATGCCGCGCGGAATTAAGTTGTTGCAGGGCATTCTGTAGCGACTTCCGTCTAATTACTCCCGGCGCAATAATAGCGGAGTAAAATATTAACCGTTTGTTGTTTACCGTTACATTCGCGTCGAGATAGGCGTTGGTAGGAAAGGTTAACCCGTTCACACGCGTAAATCTGCGGGCGGCGATTTGATAATGATATACGATATTCCCTGGAAATGTACTGAAAACCGAAGGTATGGAGAAAAGGTGTATTTAGAGTAATATCGAAGGAAATACGGGAGGCCTGCGACTTTCGCGCAAGGATATACTGCTTTATGGTTTTACTTCCACTTCACGGTATATCTACCCTCTTCTCCCTCTCAACTCAGCCTCTCGTATTCACGTGGCAACACGTGGCGTAAACGGAAAGGATCTCTGTCGTTGCGTTTCCGTTGTATGCGTGCGGCTGCGTGTACGGCTTCTTCCTCGCTCGCGCCTTCGACACTTCGAAGGAGTTTTCCCTGTCTCGCCCCGAGATTTCCGAGAATCAATCCGGGTGAAAGAGCCCGGCGACGTAAGCGAAATCGTACACGTAGCGGCGGTGGCGAGGCGTCGCTTTCCGCGCGTGCGGCGCGCGCGAGGGACCCGCGGAAATCGCGAGTGTGGAGGACCTACGCGTGTAGCATGGCAATCGCGCGCGCGCGGCCCGTTATAATGCTGGTAGGAAGACCGGAAAGGAGAGAGCCGAGAGGCCGAGAGGAGAGAAGAGAAAGAGAGCTAGAGCCTGAAAGTGGCTGACTCGAGGTCGCGGCTTCATTTGGTTGCAGAGCGTCTCGCGGCGTCTGTTTTCCCTTCCCCTCCCTTTTTGCGTGCATAATGCAGCCGCCCTCGCGCGCCGCTATAGTTGCCGCGCGCGCTTATTACGCCGTATATGCATAACAAAGAAAAACTTTGGCCCCGGCGCCGTGTGTGTCGTTTGCCAAATCGCCTTCTACGTGGACGTCCCCCGAATAACCCGAGGCACAAATGACCGGCGAGATTCTCGGAGAGATGCCGCGGTATCTCTCCCTTTTCCATTTTCTCGCGGCGCAAATAATTTGCGTCCGACAGGATCGATCCACGTGGAACGTTGCGAACGATCGGGGAATTTTCGGGGAAATTCGTTCCTTAATTTATTTACGAATTCCTTCTTACGGGGTGAAAAAAGTGTACGATGATCAATCCCCGCGGATTATAACGTGCCGCGCTCTGAGACGCTTACATCGGATTTAGCCGAGCGGTCAGTTCAGGAACGTCGTTAACGAGCGTAATAGCCTCGAGTACCTCGGCTATATTAAGTACTTTCGCTTACACCGCCAATTAGGGGCTTCGCAGCGCGCACTGGCGGAATATTCGTCCGAATTTAGCGGGTATTATGTAAATAGCTGACCGAATAGCAGCCATACGAGGTTATCCGGATGCGAGTGTAGTTATCCGAACAGCTACAACGGATTACCGCGTTCTCGCCTTGTTCGGGATTCTTTTGACGCGGCGTTTTAATTAGTCTAGAAAAGGCATTGCATTATCGCCCGACCCGCGGCAGTCGCGGGGCAACGATTAACGTCGGCGGGATAATTATTCGGACAATCGTGGCGCTATTGTTATGTTTGATAGCCGTAGTCGATTATCCCGACCGAGACGCGAATAATTTGTTCGCGATGGCCCGGCGATCGGATAACAATTTGTCGGCGCTGATGGAAACAAGTTACCCGGGGGACAACGTCCGTAGGTAACGCGCGTTTATTAAATTTCGGCCAGCGATGTCGAGAGCTATATCGGAATCGTTTGTTTGCGGAGAGATTTGTACGAGCTGGAAGAAGAGCTATCTCTCGTACAAATGTCGCCGACTGTTTAGACTTGATTACGTCGAACGTCTATAGTGATTTCTTTCAATTCGAGTATTATGATACACGGGAAGAAATGTAAGGACCGGTTTTCCCAACTTCTTGGTAAGTTAACTAACAGTTAAATCATACGTCTAATTTGAAGATAAAACACACTGAAAAAAATTCTGGTTAAAAACGGACGAATCAGAAAAATCTTGTAGAATTGATCAAATATTCTGGTTATTATAAGTTATAAATTGAGTAATATTATAATAACCAGAATATTTGATCAAGCTTACAAGATTTTTCTGATTCGTCCGTTTTTAATCAGAATTTTTTTTCAGCAAAACCTATGATTGCAAAGACGTATGATTAACTATTAGTTAATTTATCAAGAAGTTGGAAAAACCGGTCCTAAGCGAGGTACTGTTTTCCGGGGATCGTTTTGTAGCGGAAAGACCTCGTGAGAATTAGCATTGTGTCTATCTTGGAAACGTCCACATTTCTTATTTATGTAATTATGGTCATTCGCGTAATTGTATCCTCGCGTTCGTGGCGCTTTTCGGATATCCTGTGAACGTACAATCGTCGGTCGACCGCGAAGCTTTCCTAATCCCTCGCAGCCACGAGGGAAACGACGTAAGTTCGTGGAAGTCGTAAGAATCGCGGAATGATATAAGACTCGGAACGCCCTTCTCCCTCCACGCGCACGTAGCGGGCTGGCCTTTAATGACTTCCCGGGCTAAGAAGGAGACTTCGGAGTCAATGCACGGCCACCCGCGGAACGATGTGCATGCGGGTACAATGGCCAACAGCGTGGAATAGAGTCGACTATTGCCCGACATTTTCCGCTCGGGATCGTCTAAGGGTCTCCCATTATTGGGTCACATAATTGCCGTCCGCGGCGTAAAAGCGTCGATTCCGCGATAACCTGCCGCGGCGTAGATCTCCGCGAGCGTGCCTGAAATTTTAGCGCGCGAACGTAATACGAGAACGCCGCGGTGAGTAAGTTTCTCCCGGGACTTTACATCGCGACGTGAGCGAGGGAAATGCCGCGCGCGCGCGAAACGAAGGCCAGTCGTGCCCGCGATCTTGGAATTTCTCGCTTGAATATCATTTACAGTCTACATTTGTCGGTCATTTATATCCAATTTGCTGATCCAACGAGATAATGGAATTAACGCAGGGAGGCGTCGTGTTATCCTCCGCGCCTCGTTTCCCCTCCCTTGATTTATGCATTACGTCGAATCGGTGCGTAATCACCGTCGCGATAAGATTTTGCACGCCGCGGCGAAGCGCGATTAGTTATTTTGCCCGCGTAAGTGATAAATTGCCGGAGTTTTTAGCCGGGACGTCGGGCACTACGTAGCGGTCAAACTGCGCGCATCATCCTTTCCGCTGGAACAGGAGTAATCGCGCAGGTGATTTATGGGTACTCAGGTACGAATCCACTGGCAAAAAGCTCTTCTATCAGACGCATACGATTTTCGGTTATTTAACTGCTTATTGCCGGTCTCTTAATCTCATCCTGATGATTTGAAGCAGCATTTCTCTTCCTCGAAATGTGAAATAACTGATGGATTTGCGGGAGCATCCTGTTTTCTATTTAAATCAAATTATATAGATAATTTATGATTATACACTGTTAAACTCGTAGTGTCAAATTATATTCAATTTCAGTAATTTTTAATTATTTCGTAGGTTGTCACTGCTCCTACTCAATATTTCATTAATTTTGACTAACATGGAATTAGATAAATTAACAAATGGAGTAAGGCTTACTCAATATGTCGCTAATTTTATCTCATTGTTTTAATCAATTAACCGAATATTGAGTAGGAGCAATGGGAAATCGGAGTTTAATAATACTTTAGATTTTATTAATTACTTTTCTCTCTTTGCAAGACGTAGAGAGAGTTCGTCGAACGCTCGAAAGACTTCATAATTCATGTAGTCGTTTCCTGTCAACGTCGTTATATCAATTTTTTACAAAAGTCCATCGCTAAAACCGGAAATTTTTGTCGGCATAATAGAAGGACATAAATCTTGTCCCATAAGCCTTGATCGCAACGTAACGCCTTGCGAACGGAGCGTTCGGCTCCGTAACTCCTCCGGCTTTCCGGTATCTCGCCGGCTCCTTCGTCTTCTTCCTCGAGGGCGACAAGAAGCGTGACTCGTTCGACCACGTCTGCGAAGCCGTGCTCGCGCGGAGAGAGTCGGCGCGCATCGAAAATTCTGCCGCTTGACACGGCGGCGACGGCGTTTCACAACGCTATCCGACTGCTTCTTTCGCAGCCAAGACTTTGTTCCCGCGATGAAATTTCGCGCGAGAACGCGTTAATCCGAAAAAGGCCGATGACCGAGAAGCGGCGCGCGCGGAGACAGCGGCTCACCGCGAAACGCGGCAAAGGCCCTTTTTCGTAACGCCGCACCGCGCGCTATTAAAGCCGAGGCCTCCTTTGCATACCAAGATCCCCGCAAATTGGCCTCCATTGCAATTTAAAGTCGCGCCCCTCGCCCGCTTTCGAAACTGTGAGAAACTCGGATTTTTGACGTTTACGCGAATATCTCGCCGAATCGCGGAGAATCAACCGCGATATTTCCTTCAACGCGAAGAAATATATGCACTCTTTGTATTTCTATATTTCCCGCATCTTACGCTTACAATTTATGGGAGATGAGTTTCACAACGGCGGTTTCGCGAGATATTCAGGCTCGAGGGAAAGAAAGAAGGGAGACAAAAATTAAGAGACATTCGGATTCCGCGATGCTAATCGAATTTTGTAACAGTAGTTTTCAATTTGTCTTGCGGATGCCAACGAATTTCGTGAAGATTTTGCCAGAACCATCATCTTCGGTTGTTTAGCCTGTCTTCAGTTATGTTGCGTTTCGAGCGATAATACAAGATCGCAAGTGGCGGACCGGTAATGAGGGGAACAAAGTGGCGAGACGGAGAGGGAAGAGGGTGTTAAGGATGCGCGGTCCCGACTGCGACGCTAATCGGATTCCTGGTGATTTCCGAATCCATGGAAATGAATTAATAATAGACTCGCTGATGCGCGCACGTCGTCCCGACGAGACGCTTAGACAAATTGAAGAATCGAGCAACAGGTTACAGGCATAACCGTTGTGCGAGGGAAATGCTCATCACCGACGTCGTTGCATCGCTGAGGGCGAGGGCGACGATGGTGATGGCCGTCGACGACGACGACGTTACCCTCCATATTTGTTTGGCACATTGTTACTCTCCGCCCGAGCACGGTCTTTTTATTCGAACCGGGCGGACATAATGGAACGGGAACGGGGAGAAACCAAAAGAATCTTGACAGACGATCGATTTCCTTGGGCGATGCTTAGAATAGCATATCGGGGGGGGCCTTCCGCCATGAGAAATGGAAATGGTGGACGAATCGCTACGGCTTCGGGGAAGCTCGTAAAATCCATCAGATTGCGGCCCGCGCGATACGATGTCTGACGTATACAGATTGAGTGACTATCGCGGTCCATTACGCCATCGCCGCTCTGCCATTTCGTGCATATCGCCGTGTTTTACCATTCCATTATATAATATACATTACATCCCATTCCGTTCCATCATTTTAGCGCTGCCGTTCCATCCGATATTTCCGCGCGTATCGATCATTACGACTCGCCGGACCAGTACTCGTCGGTCTCTACCTCAGTTTCCAGTCTCATCGACGGCTCCCGATTCCCCCGGCGTATCCGAAACTACGCGCACGCTGCCCGGAGCTTTCGCAACGCGACCTGTCGCAAGACGGACGTACGGCGTGCTTTTGCAAATTGACAAGTTAGGCGAGCGAGACACACGTCGGGGTTCGTTAACGTTATAATACGGCAACTCTAATGGCGAGTGCGCCAAGGCGGCGCGTCGTGTGTCGTCATTATCCGCGTTTCTATCTTCAGTTTATCTCCGCGTCCCCGCCGGTTTCTCACCTCCGCGTTACTACTTTCGCAATTTAGCTATACGCGATTTGTTTCCCCGAGTTTACGCCTCGCGCGGTTCTGGGTGTGGAAAATGGAGTTGCGCGGAAACTCTCGTAGCGGGAGTGCTTCCATGGGCCCCCCTTACGAGGTCCCTCCGGGACGCGGGCGAGGATAGCGCGCGGCATAATGAAAGAACGTGCGTACCGGAAGATTGCGTCGTGTCTCCGGTTTTGAAAATTCATTTTCGCGAAGGCTCGCACCTTTAACCCTTTCGCCTATCACTTCAGCGCCCGATCGCACTCACAAAGAGAGAATATGCATCTGCATTGTAAATGCGTGCATTTAAATTCATCGATATATAAAATCGCATTTCATTAGAGACTGCTTGCTTTTCCACCGGCTTTGTATCAAGTACAGTTATGAAATTGAAATTCTTTGAAGTGAATAATAAAAAAACACTGAAAAAAATTCTGGTTGAAAGCGGACGAGTCGGAAAATCTTGTAGAACTGATCAAATATTCTGGCTATTATAGGTAATAGAAATTCTAGTAATTATACACTGTTAAACTCGTAGTGTCAAATTATACTTAATTTGAGTCATTTTTATCTATTCCACAAGTCGCCATTGCGCCTATTCAATATGTCATTAATATTGACTAACATGGAAATTAAATTAGATAAATTAACAACATATTTGTGTAAGTCTTACTCAATATGTCGCTAATTTTATCTCATTGTTCAGTCAAATTAACTGAATATTGAGTAAGAGCAGTGGGGCAACCTATAAGCGTTTACAGTGTAATAGAACTCAATACTTTATAACTTATAATAACCAAAATATTTGAACAAACCTACAAGATTTTTCTGATTCGTCCGTTTTTTTTCAGTGTAGAAGCTCGTGGCGAGTAATTCTGCTAAAAATGTTCGACTTTGTCAGACGATAAATTTTTCTCACCTGCCTAATTAGATTATGCGATTCCGTCGGAACAAATAGCGCGTTGCAAAAGGGACATATTACAAAAGGATCGGCGATTACGTAAGCCGAATTACTTACCATGAGTCGAATATATCGCCCCCCTCCCCTCCGAGTAGACGGGCGAAGAAAAGAAACCGAAAGTCGCGAATCGAGCGAGTCGACTTGCTCTCGAAATGAAACGCGCGTAACGCCGCTTCTGCCGCGGCATAATTGGCCGCGTTTCTTCTCGCGGTGAAACGAGATCTCGAGGCGATGAGCGAAGGCGTATGTACGTGCACGTACGTACCTTACATACGTATCGCGCCGTCGCGTCGGTCGCGCATGGAGAAGTGAAAGTTCGAGGCTGATGGACGATATCGCGCGGCGCGCTCTCATAATGTCGTCGTGGAGCGTCAACGCGGGCGTATAACGCGGCGGCGACGTGTTACACGACGACGTTCGTCCCGTGAGCGTTCACGTGTGAAAACAGAAAAAAAAAAAAGAAAAAGAAAAGTCCCGTATTCGCCATGCTCGATCGTCAAGGAGGACGCGGTGGATCTTTCTTTTTATCTCGGCGCTTCAAGTGCACTCGAAATCTCGTGCGTCTTCGCGCAAGTAGAGAGAGAGAGAGAGAGAGAGAGAGAGAGAGAGAAAGAGAAACGAGAAACCTCTTACGAAATAAGCGACGTCTATGTAGCTCTTAGCGACTCCGAGTTATCTGTGTCGCGCTCAGACTTGTCGTGACATTACGTCTCACCGTTGTACGTAAGCTTTGCAAATACTTATAGGATATACGTGCGCTCGTACCTCGCAGAGTCGTGCGTGATTATCGTCGTGATTTCGTTCATCTCGCTCTCGGAGAATTCAAAACGAGAGCGAGGAGCGAGCGCGCGTAATTTGCAAGGTCTGCTCCAGATACGCGCGAGAGATCTATCGAACGCTCTGACGCAAGACGATCGTAACAGCCCACTTCTTGCGCTATAAACGCGCAAAGTACGAAGTATATCGAAACGCCTCGCGGCTCGTATGAATGAACAAATCCGTGACGATAGCATCTACACGCCGAACCGCGAAGCATTCGGCAACGGGGTCAATGTCGCGCGAGCGTTTTCTCGTTCTTTCTGCTCGGAGGCATTCAGGCATTATGCAACCAGGATACGCTATAGCGTGAGCCGGACGGATTACACCTGACGTGATCTCCCCCGAGGAACGAGGCCAACCTCTATCGATATTAATTTATCAAGCAGGAAGCTATTAAAGCCTTCTGAAAAGGACGGTCGTTAAAGAAATGTTTAATTACGTTACGCTTAAAAAATAATCCATTTTGCCGCAAATGAGGGAGAAAGTGTAAAATTGACCGATCAATTTGATCATTTGAGACGTCGATGAAAATTATCTTCTTTTTTTTCCCCCCGAACGCAGACATTTTTCCAGATTGAATCGAGTTATCTTCTTCGTGGCAGGCGATCGCGAGTAAAAGTAACACAGTTTTTTGTCGTAGACGTGGATCTACTCGTAACGACACGTTATAAGAGACGGTAAATTACACGCGATAAAATATTAGAAAGTTAGATCCGCGTCAGAAAATCTCGCAAATTAATTCTAATGCCAGTGTTTACGGGCATTAACGTGACTACCGAGAGGAGGACTGCGCGTTGGCGAGGACAAAGCGAGCCGTTGTTCGGCGGCCGACGGGTGTTGCGCAACCCTCAAATTTTTATCAAGTCGCCGCTTGAGTGCGATAGACAAATCCGACGTCACGTTTCCCCGGATAATTTGTCGTTCCTCCCGGAGGATTGGTTACACAAGTACTTTTCGCGCATCGAGCTTTAATCCGCTTACCGAATCATACCGGAAAGATTCCAGTTGCCCAGTTTTGTTAACCGTGCCGCGACATAATCGGATTTAACACTTTCCGAAGCGGGGAAATACATCCGCATCTGCCGGGACGTTCAATTATATTAATTTTTGACAGCGCTCCCAATACGCCCCCAATCGTTACCGCCCGGCGCTCGATGCAGTTTAATTAACATAAATTAATCGCCCGGCTCTCTCTCTTTCTCTCTCTTTGGAGGAAGATAGGTCGTTCCAACTTTTTTTCAGCCGCTAACAAACTATCGTTAACCGCTCATTATCGACGTGTCGTCGGGGGAATATCAAGGGAAAACGCGGAGAATTTGCTCTCCGGGGAATCCAGGGAAACTCGGTTGGCTCGATGGAGCAAAAAGCGAAGCCGCGGAGCCGCGCCGGTACGGCGGAATCTATTTTCGACAAGTCGCGATACTTAAAATCGTCCGCGCGGGGCGAGTCCCCGTCGCGTTCGCAGGTCTGCCCGGAAATATTCGCACATGGAGCGGATATTAGGCAGCGAGGAACGCTTCTCGAAATTTTCCGAGTTTAACCGTCGCATTTAAATTTCCCCCCGTTCGTGAAACGTAACGGCCCTATAAAACGTAGTTATAAAGAGAAGCGCGCTCGAGGAGCCTCCGCATCCACCGCGGTCCAGCTTCCCTCCTTCTCCCTTCTTCCCTCCCCGTCGCACCGTTGGCATAAAAATTAGATCAACGCGTATTGAGAATAAGTCATCCAGCGTTCTCGCACGATCGAGCTCTCGCTCGCTTCCAACGTCGAAATTCCCTGATTGAATTCCGGAGAGTCCGCGAGAGAGGGTGGGAAGAGCGAGAGGGCTGCACGGTGCCGACGATACTTATTACTTCCGCGAGAGAAAGAAAAGGGCGCCAAGGGTGGAGGGCAGTCCGGGG
>VBVQ01002720.1:0-23167 GCA_011636635.1 Tetramorium simillimum
GACTTTTAACCATACGTATCTCAAAAACTATTGATTTTCAGACCTAGGTCCCATTGAGACTTTTGATCAGGATGCCATCAACTACAACATATTGCATTTTCAGCCAATTCGACGGGTAGCCAATTTCCCATAAGGTGTGTGCGTGGTCCTTAGAGATGTATCATTTGCGACTAATATTTACAGTAGGAAAGTAAAATTCTTTATATATAAAATTATTTCTCAACTCTGAATTTTTGTCTTTTTTGGCACTCAGTATAACGAAGCAATATAAAGTATTATATTTTAGTATAAAAAAATATAGCTGCGTAAGAGCAATTTTATTTTCCTAGAAAATATTCAATTTCGCTTCGAATAATTAAATAACGACTTTGCATGTTTATTATGGAATGGAAATGCTCCTTATCACTAATATAACCTTCTCTTTCCTAAGATATTCAGCATCGATAAGTCGAAGTGGATAAATCTATTGTACATATAGTCGCGAGGCACCAAATGATCGATTAAAACATCAATTTACATTTAAGCGTAACTAACTCGACGCGGGGCACTCATGTATGTGCTGTATGCAAAGCACGCGCAGCCGATCGTAGGTAGTCAATTGCTACTTGCGCCTCGTACAAATTTCTACTTTGCATAGCGAAAGCGTCATTGTGTACATTGGAGCAATGATGCCAGTGATATTAGCACTTGAAAGTTACCGTGAAAGGGAGATACGTATTCGCGCATTGATTCGACGCACGCGATGATTCTAATTCGTACTTTCGAATCGGAACGAGAAGTACAACTTGGAAGCAAAAGCACTTCACACGTGTGAAGTATTCTGAAGGAATTCTATGAATCTTTTGCGATGCCAAAATCAGATGTTTATTCATGCAAATCTTTTAATTTTATTACGTTACATGTGCTTGCAACAAAGTATTAAATTTAGATTTTCGAACTCTAATAAACTCTGTTTAATAGAGAAATTAAGATTCTCTATTAATTATTACATTATTATATATTGTCCGATATTTAACTCAACAATTATTGGAAATTCTTTTAATTTATTTAAAATTCAAAACTATGTTTCGAACTAGTGTTCCAACTAATGTTGGAATAATTATTTGTCGTAAATACTAATCTAAAAAAATATTATTTTCCACGTTTGCGACTTATGCTAGAAATAGAACACGTTATTCTTCTGGAATGTCATAGAATATTACTTGCCATACTAATTATAAATCACTAATTTACGCTGCAATTGCAGCAACAAATTATGAAAGCAGCAAGGATCTTGTTTAAATTAAGACAGTAGTCGACGAGCAGCTAGGTGTCGATAATGAATCTCCGCGTTAATTAGCCTTCGGCCAAGCGAGGCGATAGGTAGTTCATCGTGGCATACTGATATCTGCCTCCTTGCCAGTCCCTGGGCGAAGTAAAGCCTAACTGAAACGTCACGCCACTTGTTACTCGTTAGTGTGCACGATGCCATCTTTGGCGGCCGTGCGGCCCAGTTACTTCGCCTCCGGTAGCTGGCATCGATATCGGCACGACTGTGTAATTAACAATGTTCCTCGGCTCTTTACCTGTTCCAGCGAGACGCGCCACGCTTCTCGGCAGATTTTGTGGCGGAGATGTGCGACTTATTGATACCTATTCAAAAACCACCGTTAAATCGTGAAGATAAATCGCGTATCGGGAAATTAAACGCTGTCAAGTAGTTATCACATTATACGTCATTACATTATTGCTGCAATTTTTATATCCTAATTGTTTCGTTTGAAAAGAAAGTCGCTTAAAATTTTATTTTTCTAATTAGGGTGCCATAAAAATATTAATATAATAATTACATATGCTATTTTTTTTTATATAAAATCGCAAATTAAATCTGACTTTCGTAAACAAGATATGCTTTGAAAAAAATAATTACATTATGTCTCTCTAGATAAATTTTATTAATATAGAATATTTCTTCAAATATTATTTATACAATTCATTAATATAATGTATAAAATTAATGAAATATTAGATTGCTTATTTCCTTGAAAATATCTCATGTCAGTATTGAAATTAAAGTATTTGGAAATTAATAAAAACGTCCGAGTTCTGTTTTATTATTAAATTATTTTACAAATAAAGTCTCGATAATATACATACAGAATAATTAGAAGCGAATTTCAGAAGTACGGAATGTAATTTACATATATGATGTTTAATGTCATTTTGCCGAGAACAAAGCAAAAGGGTTAATGACAAAGTCAGGTGGAGCCCGCGTGTCCTCACAGACAGGTTCGCGCGTGCAGATCCCATCTGGAACGTATCTCTCGCGCGTCGACAGAGAGCTCTTCCATTACGCTGGGCGGTGGTCCGTCGTTATATCTGGGACAGTCAAGTCTGCTGCGGCCGCTGATCTGATAGCCCCGGGATTTATGGCGACCCTGATGGTCCATTTAGCGCTGACACGACTGGACGGGAGCATACCGAGACGCGCTTTCGCGTGTGTGCGCGCGCGACAATACGGAAATATCTTGTTAAAAACGGGTTGGGTAGGCTAGATTGAGCAATTTGATTGTGTGTGCATCGTTGCGTCCATTGCACGAATTGAAGAACTACTCCGCGGCAAAGAAACGTTTTGTTTCAATTAAATGTTAATCAGCTCGAGATAACAGTTTTAAATATTTGAAAGCTCGAACGACGAAAGTCCAAATTCAGTGAAAATATTCGCAACCTGGAAAAAAGATTTGACCGATTTCTTGTTATGCAAAACACACAACTTTATTTTTCTAATTAATTAATCATCTAATTCTCTGTGTCCAAAGGTAAAATTTTTTAGGGATTGATTTGATGGACGATTGTTTTTAATAGCAAATAATTTTTAGAAAAATTCTGGTTTTAGGAAATATAATATCATGAATTTAACAGACAGTCCAAATTTTCTGTTCAGAGCACGACGAGTTTTTGGCACTAAAACATATAAGTTTATTATGCAGTTATGTACGGAATTTGATAGGGCACGTTGGTTTTGTGAGAGGCGCATTAAGGAGCTAATTATCGCTAAGGGGCGATCGGTAAGATAAACCCGCGAGCGCACCCACATTTAATGGCGGATAAGTTTAGTGCGGTGTCCCCCATAATGGTGGCAAATGTATTATACTTTCGCCGGATAGAATCATCAAATAGGTAAATAAGTACCACGATTAGCGTTTACTGCCACAATAAAATGATATTGCACCGCGCGGATACGAGCTATACTCTGCAAGAAGAAACGCGAGAGTGACCGGACTCTCCCTGATTGCGAGATATCCTGTCCGCTCATAGACGTCGGTAAAAATAAAATTCTTTGTATTTTTTTTATGTGGGGGAAATCTTCGAAAGACATCGCGAGTCCCTGAAAATGGGAGCCGAAAATAGCGTGAGATTTTTACTAAAATCTCCACAGTAGCCTATCTCCAGTACGATAGGGGAAGGATCCCGGAAACTCAGTGAATACATTGCGGTGCCCTCTTCCGTGTCGAAGACAAAGACTATCCTCGGAGGGGATCATCTAAATCCTCTTGCCTGTACATCGGTGACGAGATATGGCCACATTATTCCATATTCACTGCGTTCCACATTACATACACTGTAAAAAATTAGTGTAAAATTACATGTAATTTTATTATTTTTTTTACAGTGTATATCATAAAATACGTGTTTTATTTCTTCCGAGAAATTATATGTTATAAAATATGCAAAAATACGATAGCTTGTCAAACTTTTATATTTTTTCTTGTTTTCGATCAAAAGTTTTGCCTTGCGCGTTTGCATAAAATCGCGTCGCAGTGTCCAATCATCACGTTCGAAATAATTCGAAAGAGACATTTGACTAGAATTAAGCTCGTGGAGGCGATTCTGAATTCGTATATCATAACGTAGTAATTACATTATTGCGATGGCGCAGTGACATTAGCAATTTCTCGGCACGGCGGCGAGCGTGCCCACCGCGGGCGATGTTTGTTAAAGCGAAGCCTGGAAAAGGCGGGGATTTTTCAATTGATCCGTCGGACAGGTGATAAAATCTGCGGAATATATGGCTCGCTCGCGGATAGATACTGACGTCCAACGTCTAGGCCCCCAAAGATTCATGCGCGATGAACGTGAGACCAGCGTTAAGCGCCTCTAATTCATTAATAGCCGCGCGAATGATAATTGATATCGCGTAATTGCCGGGCACGGCTGTGCGGCTGGAGTCGCCCGAGCGTGGGATACCCGGGAAAAAGCGTCGTAAATCGGCGACGTTCGCGTCGCGGCCTGATTATCGAGCTTGATGAGGAGCCGGCCGTACTCTTGCTCCGTTTCCTCTTGCAACGCCCATGCACGCTACCGGTGTGGTCCCATCGGCCGTAATCGACCGTTGAAATGTAATCTGCGTCCTCGACGTCGTGAGACGATGTGACGCGAGACAATCCGCCGCGCCGCGGACGCCGCGCGGATTTCGCCGATAGCACTTGCGGCGATTGCGAGGAACGTGATGCCGGAGGAGTGTCTCTTTCACGAGTACGCACGCGAGCATATGCGCAACGCGTTTACGCAATCGGACGAAGAGACCCGCTGGATTTTATATCTCGCGGACCCCGCGAGTGTTTCGCGCGATCGCTTCCTGGGTGATCCTAGAATAGAAATTAGTAGCTCGGTTTTACGATTTCCTTCAAACTCCTCTCCAAATATGGTTTCCCTGACGGTCGTTCTACCGCCCCGATGCTTTCTTGCCTCGCAATGTTTATCATCGTGCATGGTATATCTTAATTTTTCTGCCGCACATTCATAGAGCGAGCGCACTCGCCTGGGAAATCGTCGAATAGGTGCAACGTTCTCGTAACCTTGAGGCCTTCGAAGTAACTGGATAAGGTAAAGGTAATAATCGCGGGCACGGTGGCATACGGGCGCCTTTCTACACCAGCCGTAGTCGCGCCGGTGAACTGATTTCCCAGATAATTGTGCAATTGAATTTGTTGAACGACCTTGGCTACCGCAACGCTGATGATATCATCGCCGATTTAATTATCATTTATCGCCGTTTTCGATTCACCGCGAATACCTTGTACAGGCCATATACAGATGGCTTAATAATAGTTCTGATTGAGCCTGAAGATACGCGTGGCTCGCTCCGCAAAAACTCGATGTGTTTCCTAGTCACACATTTCTATGATTTTCTGCTAAAAAATGCGCAATCAATTAATGATTTTATAATTTATAATTTAATAATTATTTATATCAATTTAATATTATTGATAATATTACTAAAAATATCAAATATTCTCTATATTATAAAGTACTACATGTTTCTAACTTTTATTTTACTCTTTAATACAAAATCGAATGTTAAATAAATTGCCAGTCAATTTCATAATATTGGCGTTATTCAAAAATTACATATTTAAACATATTAACTCTATTACACTAGGTGTGCGATATTTCGCAAACTTTTAAATATGAAAGTGTATGTTATAGTCTAACACATGTCAGCACTAATTGCGAACGGTAGCCGTTAATGGCCGGGACGTTATGCAAACTTAATATCGTGGACGAGCAATAATGACCCTGCCCGATGTAAAAATATCAGTACCCCCCAGCTCCCCAGACCGCGTTCGAGAGCCGCGAAATGCGTGAGGCGCATTTTACGGCGAAGTTTCTTGCGTATGCGTATGTATACATTGCAACTGGCACTGCATCACCAGCCGCCGTGGGAAACGTGACACGAGCTAGCTCCTAAACCTGAAAAGCCGTTTCGAGACCGTAGATAGGGGTCGCCGGTCGGTAGCCGGTAGGAATTCACCATCTACTCGCAGGTCTACAGTCGGTAGCTGTGCGCAATAAATTACTTATTTGCTTGTCACGAGGCATGTCGAAGCAACGTTTTCCGTCATCGAACCGCACGATGCTGCGCCGAGATATTAAACGGTGAAGTCGAGTGACTCTTTCAGCGATGTTTTTCAGAATGTTGAGACGAAAACCATTAACAAACCATTGATTACATCATTAATCAGTATCACATCATATGTAATAGATTATGAATTAACAAACTTATTATTTGTTTGTAATTATTAATTAAAAAGCTAAAGAGGATGAGGAAAGTTTGAAATCTTTAATTTTTCTCGAGCAAATATCTATAATAGTTTCTTTTGTTCATAAACGAATTTATGAAATTGTATTTAATAGTTGCATTAACATAACGTGTAAGAATCGATTGTCTTATAAAATATTGTATAGGCGTATCTATTAGAGAAAGTAATCAAAATGCAATGAACCTAACTTATATCGATGTCCGTGCGAAATTACTAAAAGATCAAATGAATATCTACATGTTGCAAATCACACATTTCTCTCTGGGAATATATAATTATATCCCTCTAATGCCACATGATTAGTATGGGTACGAATGTGCGAGGCTTTACAGTCAATATGTTATCTACGGCTAAATCGCCGCTGTCTTTAATCAAGTAGCTCAGCGATTCATTACGCGTGCATTCATATGCACTTGTAATTCCGCTTTGCAACATTTTATAAGATTGTTAATCTGCATCGAATCGTATCGTAAAGATCGCGAGATATGACAGCTGCCGCAGCAATGGCATACAATTTCCGCAGTGCTGCGTCACGCAAATACTATTATGCATGTCTGCCTTCTGCAAATAGACCCGTTGTCTCACTGGAGTCTGGCTGCTTGAACTAAACGATAATGGCAAGGTAGTAGCATGCGCAGGAATATAATTAAATTATAAAGAAGCTGAAAGAAGCAACAAAAAATCGATTTTTTTTAATGAAATACCTTTGATTAACAATAACATTGTCACGAATAATCGTTTGAATAATCGGAATTACGTAATTAGATAATATAAATAATCAATCTTTGACATTGCTGAGTTGATAATTACTTTTAAAACAGATCGCTTTAAGATTCATTAAGCATTGCGAATGAAAATTCGCAAACCTATGGGAAATAACGCAAGCATTTAAAAATTTGCGAGCTTGATTTTTAAAAGGCCCTCCAATCATCCGGAAACTATATGATATCGTCGTAATTACTATAATTGGCGTAATAGCTTTAATTGCAACTCGTAACAGTTAGCGCGAGATATTTAATATTACGAGACCAATAAAAGATACTTTAGTGTCATCAATGCCCGATAATTAAATTAGTGCCTCATTACGTTCTCACGTCCGTAAAAATCGGAATTTCCACAGCGGGCAGTGTTTGAAAACCCGTTTGTGCCGCAATCGCAATCGCGTCGCTCTTCCGTTACGCGTCTTTTTTTCCATGCTAAGGCGTCAAATTAAAGCGCGTAAAATTAACCCGCTAAACGTAATGAGCGCCGGACCCTTTTACGATCCGCGGACGTTTTCGTAATTCACTTTCTAATGCTTGGCTAAAATTATATCGTCACTTTTACCACGGTAACCGCTATGCGTTCCCTTCTCAACGCGTGCGATCGCACGGGCACGCCGCGCCGCGTATGCGCCCGCGAGCTATGATTTATAATGCAACGCGCGACGCTCGCAAAAAGATGATTTCATTCCCATTCTCGTTCGCACATCGCCGCGCGACCATTGTTCTTTTCTTCGAGAAGCACGAAATCCTCACATTAATTCTTAAAACTGCATACTCAAATCTGACCCTGACATTTTATAAAGCGTAGGATACTTTATATGATTTATTATCCTTCCCTAAAATCACTCTCTGATTTTACGTAGAGATTTTCTCTCGCTAATTACAAATTATGTTCTCAAGTGTGCGACTCATAGTGTTCAAGTTTATTATTAAAGTTATAATTATGTTATCCAGTTTATTCAAATCTGACTGATAATTCAAATTAAATAATAAAACATAAATATAAGAGATTTATTTATAAAGAAATTATAAATAAAATTTTTATTTATAAGTAACACTTATCGACTAGTTGATCTATTTATGTAATTAAGGAGAGAGAGAATAAAATTATCACAATTTACTTGTTGTATTTTATTAAAAAACAGAGATATCTGATACATTTATCTTTTAAAAAAATACACTACATCAAATTGAAGAGGATGAATCATTGTACCATTTTTTTCTTTTGAATAATAAAGCTATTGTTTTCGCATGTTGCTTTCAATTGTTGCTAATTATAGCTATGATTTTAACAATCTAATCGGAGAGAGAGAGAGATTAGAAATAGATTAGAGATAAAGAAATTAACTCGACTAATTATTAAATCAGATACAACGACACCGGATGTACTACGTTCATCTCGACGGACCAAAATTTATCTTGCGATACGGCATGGTTACACTGAAAAACGATAAGTAGACTTGACACCTTTAATGCAGTGGTTTCATATATGATTCGGATTATATGCCGCATATACAAATATATATACACCTCGCACCCACTAATGATGACAAATATATACCCGTGCGAAGTACTACTCGCAATTAATAACGTTCGCGGACAACATTAGCCATTCGTTATGTTCAAGTGGATGTGCGTACTGGGTTATACGCAAACGTATATTTTATCGTGGTGGTAATCGCACAGCTTTACGCGGTGTACCCTTATTTGCAGGCAAACTAGTCTCGAGGCCGCGTACGAGGACGCTTTTCTCCTGTTTGACGCTCTTACGCGAACATGCGACGCGACGTGTCAATTTATAATCATCAAGAAATCACGCCGCGATTACTGTCAGGAAGATGTCTCATTAGCACCGAAGATCGACGCGAATCGATCGCGCGGAGTACATCCGTGCCTCATTTAAACCTGTCGCGATTTAGTATGCCACACATTAGTATAGTATTCACAACAATAATTATAGAAAATAAAAAAGATGGCTATAAAGTATCTCACATTATTTTAATAGAAATTTTATTTTCAATTTTTATAATTGCCAAAAAAGTGTTTAATAGAAGATACTGAAATGTGATAGGAAAACAGTGGACATTTATCATGCATTTGCTAAAAAAATTGTCTATGAGAAAATAATATTATAAAGGAATATTTTAAATTCTCTCTCGATACAACACTTATTGATCAATCAATCTATTTATACAAATCGATCTATTTATATAAAGATATTGTATATTATCATCCAAAATCAATTTCCTGTGTTTTATTTGACACGAAAACCTGACAGAGATATCCGCGCGCGCGATGCATTTATCTTTTACCGATTAAAAGACAACAATCGCACGCATATTGCTTACAATTTTTAAGCTGTTTAAAAACGCATAATTAATAAGGTTTGACGTTTACACAAAACCTCGTTTATATATGCATTGCGTTTAAATCGTGCAATTTAAGACTGAAGTATCCTTTGGATTGTGAGACCTGCGTAAAGTACACGTGCAAAGTATTTAATGTCTACTTTATTGCGGCTACACCGTTTTCTAATAGTAATGGCCATCATCAATCGCATAGTGACGCGGAAGACGCATGGATGCGATACGAACGGTATGGCCACGAGTACGAGTTTCTTGCGGTCACTGCCATAAGCGTACCTGTTGTTTTCTATTTTGTTAACATTGTCCGAGAACTTGGAATAAGTGGTAACATCTGTCCGGGTGAAATTCATGAAACAACGCGTTAGGCGTTAATCGTGCGTTTCCTTATAAATATATTTTTTTCGAATTCCGTGTTTTATATGCAGACTGAACCGTGTAGAAAAAAATTTATATTTCATAATTACATAATAAACCAATATAAAAAAACCCCTAAACTACATATAAAATTTACGCAATTATAAATTGAAGAAGATATCGCAAAAAAACATTTTTAAATTGCTTATAAAATCTGGATAATATAAATTGATTTCAGATTGATCTTTACTGATCACATTTTATTTCAAAGAACACTTAAACATTGAAGAAGGCATTATTCTAACTTTATCTCCTATTTATATGACATCTGCAATGGATTCGTTTCAAAATTTACATGTATAAACACTTCTGTTCTAACGAGAATAATAAATATCGCTTTTCTGCTTGATATTGTTCGATTTGCTCAAGAGGCTCGTCGCAGTTTATCTTACTTTACATAACTTGTTACGCGTTGATATCCTGTTGACGTATCTGACTGAAACTTCAAACATTGAAGATAAGATTATAAGAAACATCCGCATGGACATTAGATTGAATTAAATCATCCGGCGATGTTATCGGCGCGTCTAAACCACTCGCAATTCTTTCTCGGGGAAAGTCTATGCGAGGAGACTTGTCATGTCGTCATGGCTGATATCCAGGATTGCGCCTCGACTCAAGAGAATTCCGCCGTGGACTGAGATCAGCACAGCGGCGGTATTCCGCTTAAGTTATGGCTTCGGTTATAGCCGCCGTTCGAACTACAAATTCTCCCGCAGCGGTGTATATAGGTATATATACATATATATATATAGATAGGATTTGTACTTACCTAGTACGGAAACTACCTACAACTTAGCAGAATGCCAGCGTGCAGAAAGGCTCGTTGCTGTGCGGGACAAATACGCGGTTACCGCAGAGATATTGCGCCTTAAGGCCCAACACACTCCGAAGAAAATAGCCTAATGATCGTATTGTGGCTGCCAGCTTGTCACAAAGCATCTTCAGCGCTTAGTCGTCCGTGAATTTATCTGTCGTCTTCCGCCCATTAGAATCCATTTGCTCAAAAAGAAAGAAAGTGCAACCAGAAGATGCGTTTGTGATTATGCCGATTTACGACATAACGCGAAATAATTTTCGCGCGTCAGCATGCTGGTTCCAAAAATGTGCTCGAAAGAATCGACTGATGCGATTTAAATTTCCCAGAATATATGGAATATATAAAAATTTATAATATTAATAAGTATAGTGGTTTTTTTTTGGATGGGATCTGATTAGAGGAAACATAAATAAAATAAATAGACGTGTATGACATCTTTTTTTTCGGTTTTAATGTCGTAACCCTGCCAAATACAATAATAATAATAGCAATAGAGTAGTAATTATAATAAGAATCGTAATAATGATAATGATAATAAGTATTATCTAAAATATGTAACCAACGCGTTTTTCGATAGTGTGATTACCGAGACAGATGCGTGGCTGTACCACACACAGGACCAGCACGGTGCGCCGTGCGTATGTACATCACACGTCGCTGCAACTCGATCGAACGGCGATATATTTATTTCAGTAAATCACGTCAGCCACACGACCGTACCACCCGGATCTTACGATATAAGATTCACTTCCATAGTAGGAATCGCAAGTTAATTATAATCAATATGCGCGCTCACGGCCGCACTCGGCCGAATATATACTTTTAGGACTTTCTCGTACAAAAACGTCACCGGCGTTTACGATAATGTCGTATATAAATATATAATATATATATATATAATTTTTCGTGCGTAATATATATTTCACTATTCATCTTTCCGCGGAGTACAATAATTATACATTCTCCATTTCCTTTCGCTGCAATAAATAAATTATCCAAATCAAGGACATATATCGATATCGATAACAGTAATATGATTACAACCACATTTACAATATATCTATATATTTATCTCTCTCTCTATATATATATATTTATATATATATATATATATAAATTTCTTCTTTTCATTTAACTAACGAACTGTTCTATGCGCAGTACGATAGAGACCATCTTCAAGCGCCGCGTGGTACAAAAGAAAATACTAAGTTAGCATATAATGCCTTCGTTTATACAGGGATTCATAATATATTATCATTGATATCTCTATGTTTCTACGCAACATATACAATTATGCTTAAAAGGTAATAGTTAGTGGCGCGCAAGTATTTCGCCCTTTTTCCAAATTTTAACGACTCCCATGTTTTGAGAAAAAAAATCTAAAAAGTAATATTTACTGAATGCAATCTTATTTTAAAACTGCTGAAGTCAAATATGAAGATAAGATTTTAAAAGAAAAATATTGAAGATTTTAAATATCATGGCTTACACTAAAAAGAAAAAATTTCTATGGTAGATTATCATAAGAATTATTGTAGTATATATATTTATATATATATGTTTATCGGCATACATATTTATTCTTACACGAAGCCGTGCTGAAATTGGTAATTCGGGCTATGCTGCGCGCATCGCAGTAATAAATCCGTGCGAGATCCGAGAGAGAATTACTGGCCCCCATTGATTATATTATTTAGATAGAATCACGCTATTTCTAATCCGCCGATCCGTCGATCTAGCGATCATCAAGCGAAGAACTTTACATACTATGTACACAGTAATTATTTTTCCTTTAAGTGCTACCTTAAAACCTAGTAGTTCCGTTCGTCAAATTCGCGTGAAAGTCCGTGTCGAAACCTACAAACAGCGACAGTGTTTCGCGTTGTAACCTGTCGTAGAGATTATCATACGACGCTCGTATTTTGCTCCTAGTACTTTCGGTAATATAAAAATAAAGAACATCTCTTGGTCGCCCATCGAGACACGCACCGCGGCATTCTGGTATCTGGACGAGAGAAAGAAAGTCGTCGAGAGAAAGGCGAAAGCAAGAGTTACCACTTGAAAATGAATAGATAAACTGATAGCCTATGATGAAGTATATGCTCGCTCGTTAAGGGAATTATGCGATCTCGTTGATGTGAACTAACGTCGGACATAAGCGTCAGGAATAATTGCGATTAATTATTACATCCCTTCCGACTCTTATTTTCGAATCGCGAATTATTTTAATTTAACAAACATCGGTCTTGTACTATTTATTTCATGCATATTGTTGCATTCTATTATGCTCACGTGGATATGAAAGCACCAAAGCATGCACACCATAAACGACAATTGAAAAGAAATACATGCAGTTAATATCCATTCAAAATGTACATATATATGTAAAAGAAAAATCGTGATTTTCAATGACTTAACCACACGCGCAAGTTTGAGAGACAAAAATGACACTCTAAAAGATATACATAACTATCCGCGAAGTGATCTGAAGCACCATGCTTTTAGTGCATTTAGCACTCGACATAGTCGTTCCTCGTTGAATACAAACGACACGTGACGTCAAGAAAATAATACTGGAAAACGTGAAACCTCAAACTGATAAACAGTAATCTCCTTCTAAAATAACATACTATCTAAACTTAGAGCAACACTTAGCTCTCTCTTGGACCGGTCATATCTTTCCGAGAAGATGCTTGGAATGCGATATCTCGTATAGATAATACGAAGTTTTTTTTTTCTGGAAATACCGATTTTATTCCTCAGTCCTTCGTATTATCGACTCTCTCGAATTAAATCTGAATTTCGGTTGAGATTTACCGAATGGTCGAGCTCGATATCGTTCAACACTGCGGAAACACGTGGAGAAATATCGTCGAAGCGTAGTATAGCAGCGCTTCTTCCGGAGTTACTATTAAGATCGTAATCGACGGGATTCCTCTCCGCGCGTGTCGTGTATGCAAATCGTTGCATATTTGTTTTATTCATTTTTAGAGCCAGGCTCGCCGAGGTGTGCCAAATATAAATGACCCGCGTACGAGAGACTTGCGACTCGCGGTGACTTGAGAGTCCGCGACTGCGTAATCCCGATTAGTTAGCTGTCAGTTGACGTCTGTTAAGGCACTTGAAATGCTAATTTTCCTGGGCGGGGCCCCTCAAAGAAAATTCAGATATGAAGCTCGTTTACCTACTTCCTTATCCATTCACAGTTCGCCTTCTACGGAGAATTGAATAGTCGTGCATTAACATGAGAAATAAGCGCTGATATATATATATATATAAAGATATATATAAAGAGAGAGAGAGAGAGAGAGAGAGAAATAGAAAAGGAGAGACACTCAAAGATGCGTAAAAGCATTGAATTTTCTTGAAACTACACGCACTTTTAGACATAGGAACGTGTGTGCTCGGGGAATGTAAATCCTTTCCTTTTTTTTTCCAGAATATCAAAATCCCTAACGACACTAGAAAATTCCGCACGATAAACTTCAATGAACTCTCGTGCTAATTGCAGCAGGAATGTCCAATGATTCGTTTCTATCTTTCCGTAAAAGGACGGCATTTAACGCACGCAAGCTACCTATTTCGTGCATTTCGAGTGTTTCTTAAATCTAATAGCAATAACGATCAATGCCACGTGCCGCATGCAAATATAAAAACGCTTTTCTGTCCGAATGAAAGCGAGTGAGCAAATATTCTATGAAAACGTTATACGTACCTATCGAATAACTTTTTTTCATATTGAACATATAAGCATTTTTTTATCTAACTATATCTCTAATTATTAACTACGTTCTCTAAATTTTGAAAGACATTTATTTATTATTATGCATAAAGAATCTAAAAGAGAAAAACTCAATAATTAAAATAGAAAAGCGATTGAATGAAATTAGCTTATCTAAGGAATTAAATTGGATATATTATATAATTATAGCCAACAATATCAATCACAAAACTAACAATCATATTAGATAACTTTAACAATAAACAATAATCTTAACGAAAAATTACGAAAATTGGAGCCTCAATTGTTCAAGTTCTAGATAGTTTAAATTAAAACGTTCAATATTTTTAATTAATTTTCCTGAATATCGCAAAAGGGATTTAGATATTCCGTTAACACGAGTATTCAGACAGCAATCTAAAATTCGGATGAAAGATCGAAGGGCAAGGTGACAACATATGCCAGCACAAATATATGAGCGAAAGTGAACGAAAGACGATAACGTTATGACGTCAATATACATTTTCATGTGGCATTCAGCGCTTATTTTTAACGGCCGTTTTCAAGATATATCCCCTGAAGATCGCTACGATCAAAATAGTATCTTAGATACTTCTCTCATTAGCGCATTTTATGATAACAGTGTTCGAAAATAATTCGTATATTATGAAAACGTGATTATTATCAGTTCTGCCTATAAAGACCCTACTGCAGCCCAGCATAGTAAATTATGCAAAAAAAAAAGCAATAGAACGTTAGACTATTATATGTATATCCATTCTAGATAATCAGTTTATGCGATATGTTGAAGATTGTGTGAGATAATGGATATTCCAAAATTTTTGCATGCAATGAGATCTACACAGAAATGTGTGAGGATGCATATTGAAAACTAATTATTTTCTAAAAGGTAAAAGGTATATGAGGGACCAATCGTAACGTTTCGATCGAAATTTAAAAAAAAGAAAAGAAAAAGGTCGACGCTTTCTGCCAGAATATAAGATATGTCAATACATGCCAATATGCCGAACCTCGATATTCGATAGAAAAATTAAAATTTTCGTTAAAAATTCGTTACGAGTATGATATCTCATTCCTCAAACGCCCGATATAGTTTCCATTCCCGGATTCAATCTCTAGTATCTTGAAAACTTGGCGCACGTTTAACAGAGCTTCGTGTGAGCCCGACGTGACGCCCGATTTGTAACTTTTGCAGGGAAGATACCATAAAGCGCGCCGAACTGGTCCTCCGGGCGAGGATTCGTAGGATCGGATTATGAAAGGTGTACAAGCACGAAGATTCGCGTGACTTAAGGCACTAACAGTAATACTTAAGGCCTAACGCAGCGTCCCCCTTCCTTAACATTAGAAGGCACTATCCCCTATCAGAGTACAACACGTAACAAATGTTAATTTATCGACCCTCGCATTAATCTTACACGCAGAGGTTTTCTCTTTAATGATATAAACTGGCTCTAACATATACTGGCATCGTGTTCCGTTGTCTCAACTGGCTTCATGATAGGTGTCCCAACTAACTTTAGCCGCGCTCATGCAGCGGCGTAAACGCGGTTTAAAGAAACAGGCTAATGCTACATCTGCCACCTACGCAGTGTATGTCGCGTTCCGCAAAGTTTCTAGAGATTATGTACACGATGTGTTACGATATCAAGCGAGCGCGTTGAGATTTTCGTGCCCGCTTATGAGTCCGATCGTTCGACACGCGGAATAAGCGACTTCGGGTCGAAATCCACAATTTCCAACAGCCAATTCATTTTTCCTCTCGACTCAACTAAATAAATACACGCTGTCTACACATTACATTATGCAATTAAAATTCTATTAGCATTTTTATGTTCTTAATATTAAATCGAACCTACAAAGACTATATAATTTCTATTGATTAATTAATCCAACAATAAATAATTAAATAATCTTTAAAATATACGGCCTAAATCATACTTTTGAGTTAATATTCCCAAAATCGCCAATTCAATGCGTCAAGGCATCCTGATATAATCATTATTTATAATCAGAGTCATAAAGAACGATATAAATATATATGAAAAGTCGTTCTTTCGACAGTCCACGCAGGGTGTTTGAGCATTATTTCGGCGCCCCGCGGATATTTATTGAGCTGTTGAGTTTTCAGGATGCCTTAAATGCGGAATAATATCGTCGCTATCGTTTGCGTGAAACGTACATGCGATCCACGGCAGTGCGATCAGAATCGAAAATCTCAAGGCGCGATAGAAAAGAATAATTTACTCGATTATGCTTCTTCTTTTTCGTAAAGCACGCAGTATTAACGATATCTCGTGACTGCACCTTCTACTTTGGCACCTTTACGCGCGGAATCCGAATCTGACGACTTGCGAATTACGATCGAAGAAGGCTCCTCCTTTTTGCGACCAAAAAGTGATTTTGGAAAGCATCGTATATGTAAAGCCATCGGTGATATTGCTTGTTACGTAATACTGGCTTTTGGTATGCCGACACGTTTGTATATCCCGCTTCATTACTACGTAATAAAACGTTAATGATTGTCCGTCTCTAAACGCGAAATTCTTTGTGCATAATCGAAAAATTGCTCTATCAATGCTTTACGTAGTGTCTACGATCACGATTGTAATTTATTTAACTGAGCATGCTAAGTCCCAAGCTCCGTCACCGGAGTTCGATATATTCTTTAACTTACATGCTAACCATTTACTTACCTTAATTAATTAATTAATTAATTATTACTGGCTCTCTTCTTCGCGATACATACGATATATGGTGCTCTAGACTAGTTGAGCTGGCCTTAATTAAATGTATATATATAAAAAAAAAGAAAACAAACTGGAAAAAAATTGAACGAGTAAAAATTGGCTAGAAACACAGAAGAGAACGGATATATGTAACGATACGTCTCGTCGTGCCGAATCTGTAGGCGATCTCGATCGCGCGAGCGGATCATTCCTTCCCCAAAATCGTGAAGCGGCAAACACCGCCTTCGTTTAAGCCCGACAATTGATAGAACTATTATCTCCCCTCGTGATTATTCAATGCTCGCAATTCCGACACCGGTCCAAATTACACCGCAGGTATGGTCATTTACCGGAGAGATCCCGTCGAATGGCTTGCGAGAGACAGCACCGAGAGAATCAGCCGACCGAGGTTGATCGGCGTCGCGATTACTTAGCTCGCGATTAAGCGCTAAATCTAATGAACGCGATTTGTTTACTTCGTCGATTTATTTTCTCTTTTTTTTTCCTAGTTGCTGCCCGTCCGGCCGACCGGTCCGACACCTAAGTTTCGGAGCGGGCCGGCGCGCGGCGCGGCTCTTCAGGTCCCAAATGTAAGAAATATCATCGTCGTTTCTCGCCTAGGATCGCTCGAGATCACTAGCCGATTACCGAGGACCGTTCTCCAGCTTTCCTCCATTTCCTCTCGCCGATCGGCGTGCGCTTTCTCTCGCGTCGCGCGGACTCTAGACTGTCCTCACCATCAGTGCCTCTTCATGTGGAGCGACAGGTGGTCGCTCCGCGAAAACGATCGCTGACAGAGATGGCACTTGAACGGCTTTTGGCCCGTGTGTTTGCGATAGTGCCGCGTCAGCTCGTCCGATCGTGCGAATTTCCACGTGCAGCCTTCCCACGTGCACTGGTACGGCTTCTCGCCTGCAACAGATAAACAAAACTATGAGAATATCTTGATCATAGGATATACATCTATAGATAAATACGGATATTACAGAGCGTGTTAACATCTTTGCTATTTAGAGAAAAAAATTATGTCTCTCGAAGCCGAGTTCGTTAGAAAAATTTCTCAATTATGCTTGCATATTAAGGAAGACATTTTGTTGTACCGCGTAAACTCGGCACAAAAATCCATATCTTTAAGCGCTTTACGACGACATAAATTTCATATTTATGTTTTCTATCTCAGAAATACATATACCATAAATTTTATATCCATTTATATGAGTTTTGTACGTGCTGCATACTATTAATAAGACAGACAATATTGCAAGACTTATATCCTAATCATATCGCGTGAAGAAAATCTGACATTAAAGTTATAAGTTGTACATTGCTATCGTGTAAAAATAGCACTGAGTTTTGCATCAAATCATAAAATATATTAAATAACCGTCGAAATGCCATGTATTGAAGATACACGGTTAATCAGCTAATAAAAAAATATATATATGTATAACAGAATTTATTGCTTTCTCATTTTTAAATATTCTATTTTTTAATTGTTACACTTTGAGCCAAGATGAATACAACACTTTACGATCCAAAAATTAAATTTGATTAAATATTAATCTTAATTCTTCTTATCAATGATAATAATTATAATTTATCGTATCACCAATCACACACCTGTACGCATAGTATAAAAACTCTCATAGCATTTGACTTGCCTCAGTAGAAGAATCACATCCGAATCAAATTTTTTGTTACGTAACGAAGTGCGTTAGGCAATCTGTGAAATGTCACGTAAACATACCGTCTTAATTTTGATGATCGTGATCATCACATCGATCGCTTTAATTCAAGGAGCATCAAGTAAATCTTTATTTTCTTTTTACAAATTCTATTTTTAATACCTCTTTGATGACGTCCAACGAAGCATATAAAAATATTGTCAAAAAAATTTTTTTTTACAGTTGCGAAGTTAAGATGTGAAGATGGTTTTAGTTATTTTGATGGATGTAATACATGTGATTGCGATCTAACTGCACATGGATGGTTTTGTTCAGCACGATGGTGTGGTGGCATAACTCTTAAACCAGCTCCGTGTCTGTGTAAATAAAGATATTTTCGCTTCAAATAATTATTACACTCAAAAATATGCTTGCGTTTCGATTCTTCCACTGATAACCTTCAACGTAAGATAAATTTGCAAACAAAAATAATAAAGAAGAAGTCTATATAAATTTCTTTTCATTAACCATAAAAATCCTGCAAATCTTACATATATATATGTGTATGTATCATATTCATCAATTATATATTACTGAAAATATTCATTTTTCTCGTTCTGAAATATCACATATTTTTATCTATCAAACTAATTTTAGATTGATAAATCGAATTGTTTACATAAAAAAATCGTGATCCGATCGATATATTAATTTCGGCATTTTTAATAGTTTATCATAAAATGATATCTGGCGTTTTCATAACGTTAATTCAGCATGATGATTGGCAAATCATATTACGCAATGCATGTTTGAATATGAATGAATATATATGAAGACCATCATCAAAAAACTTTGCACTACATAACAAGTATAAATGATTATTAAGATATCATGCAAATTCACTCTTTTAGTAATCATCATCCCATTAGCTGTTTTAATTTAAAAAATATGTAGGTCTTTATCAGTTTACGAGTGCCAATATTCCGCTTTTCTGCAACAACGTAATTATTACACTAATACATTGAAATCTCGCATTTTTATTTCTTCTTCGGTTGGTTGTGTAGAGTAATATATAAATACAAATAATAAAGAAAATATAAAATAATTTCTTTAACATACCTCGTTACGTTATTATAATATTGCACTAGTTTATAGCTCTATGAGCAGTACATGAGTTATTATAGAATTTTTATGGTAAATATAATAGATTCCTCATTTCTTCAAATGATTCTGTGTTTTGTCGAAAAGTTAAGTCGTAAAAGAAGACTGTTAGAGTTTCAGTCCCATTATCGGTTAACTTTCTAATTCCCTTTCCTCCCACCATTACGTTCCCTTTTTTCTTTCCTTCTTAAATCTGATTCCCGTAAATTTCCACATAACACATTCCTTTGTACGATTGAAAAGATTAAAAAAACCATAAAAACTACAAAACACATGGCCACGCAAAAATTTGCGTTTATTTTAAATTTTTGTAATCTCGTGTCTTTATTTTTTCGGCCTTCCTAGGTTCAATTGTCATAGGCTTTCCGTGATCGACACATTCTTTTATTAATTTATTTAATAGAATAGACAATTGGGATCTGACATTTGCCGTTCTCCCTCTGGGAGCCAGAGTTGGAAGCAGCGAGAGCTTGAAATTAAGCAATTTTTTTCATTAGCTATCCGTCTATATAATTATTGAACATTAATATTATAAAAAATTATGGAATATCTGCATTTAAAAAATTGTAAATTATGATTGTTATTATGTAAAATATTGCTATAAACGTTAAAATCAAGCTCTTCGTCGTCATATTGATGACGTATCATGAAGGCTATATATACGCATATCATATCCCGATAGAATACAAGATAAAATATATGACCGTTCAATGTAAAACATTCGTTTTTATTTTAAATTTTTATAGCTTTCATTTTATCGTAAAATAATATTTCTAGAAACACATTTCATGTCTAGAAACACAAGAAATTCGAAGCCTCTTGAAACTTTAAGAAAATGCAATAAATAGAAATCTTTTGTTTTCTCCGTTTGTTCTTTTTCTTCTTTTAAATTTTATATTTTTTATCAATGTCATCTTAATATTAATCAAATGAATTTCAAATTATTATTATGTACTAATTTTATAATAATCGGTAAAAAAATGAAAGAATTAAAAAATTTGCAAAACTTACGAGCAATTTATATTGACACATTTTATTTCAATTGTGCAACGCATAACTCAGCTGGAAAATTTTAAAATTTCACGAAAACTAAATGATTGTGTCGAAACATGTTTAAACAGTCAGATGTTAATAAAGCATTATTAACAAGCATTATACACGTACATGCGATAATCTGATATAGTATTTTCGCACGTACGTGTATATTGTGTCGTTATTTTTTAAATAGTTTAAACGTGCGTCAACCGTTTAAGCGTGCCTCGACGTAGTTGGTCTAATGGCCGGTTTTTCCAACTTCTTGGTAAACTAACACTTAAATTATACGTCTGTCTTTGTTTTGACAAATTCAAGTTGGAAAAACCGGTCTTAACACATGTAAAAAAGAAGACAGAGATAGAATCAGAAAAAGAAAGCACAGTCCAAATGTCAGAGTTTGGTACAAGGGACCTTATATAAAGGCCTCGTCGTGCGTGGCCCCGTCAAAAAGAAATCGACACCTAAAGCAACAAAGTGCACGAGTCATACGGATTACCAAGCCATGGCGTCCAAAGTATTTGCGTTATTTATAATAATCAGCATCATTGGTTTGATCGTATCGGAAGTTGCAGCTGTGCCATGTAAGTAATTAAAGTTTCTCGCGCTTATAAGTTATTATTCATCAATCGTTTAAGCTGTGCTCGAGTAAAATATACAGTTATTTAAGATAAAATTTAAAAGTTTATTAATTAATTTTCATTAATTATAGTAGAGGGACGAAAATGCAAACCGGGCATGCAATATTTTGACGGCTGCAATACTTGTACCTGTAGCAATAACAATAACATAGGCTGCACCCTTAGATTGTGCGACTCATATGATCCGGATGTACCAGTACAAACATTTCCACCGCCTTCTGATTTCTTCTATTGAATGGAACTTATGCTCGCACATGCATTTTACTAATTATGTTACTTATATGTTACAAAAAAACATTTTAACATTCATCTGTATCTATATCAATATATCAATATATAATTTTATAGTTCTGTAGGATTTATATTCTTCAAATGTGTTTAACATAATTTGAAATGCGCATTAACATTTTAAACAACTAAATCATTAATGATGTTTCAATTAAATTAATGATAAAAAGATTGAATATAATTATATAAATTTGGACACTAATTAGCGCCGAAAATATGTATTTTGAATTATAAAACTAATATAATAAATATGGTAAAATGTGTATTATATTGATGTTATTTTTAAATACAATATAAGTTTCGCTGTTTAATTATGAATGAAATGCAAGTGTATTCTAAGAACGTTAATATTCTTTGCATATAAACATGAAAATTTATTTATATAAACTTTACATAGACTAAAGTCTATTTATCGCGATTCTGCAATAGAAAGATTCGATAGAAAGTCTGATATATTAAAGTTTTTATTAAGTATCGTAATAAATTTAATACAAATCTTAAAATATTTATTATAAGCAATTAGTTATTTTTTATTAATAACACTAGTTTACGAAGTTTTTTGCAAAGGCATTTGAACAATATGTTTCTGGGGTAATTTTCCACGCTGAAAATGAATTAAAAAATTTCTAATTTCTAACTTGTAAAAAAAGCTTTGAATGATAAAAAATAAAATGATATTTATCGAACCAGTAACTTAAATTTCGATAAAGTATCAGGCAGGCAATCGATCTTTTAATAGCGTTCTCTTAACGAGGTAATTATTTTTATTTCTGACAGTTGTAAAAATTAATTTATTAACTATTAAAATCACTTCGATCGCATTATGCTACCAAAAAAAAAAACATGATTTTACGCCGTGTGATCCCACGGAACAGGAAGGGACGAAGTCGAACGACGGAGTGAAGAATTGCTCCAGATGTATTATGGATACGGCTCGGTCGTAAGTCGATGACGTAATCGCCATCAAGTTCATCCGCTTCGTGCAACGCGAGACGAAGACGGACTGGCGAATCGAACGTTACGATCAGGTGGCCGATTGGCGATCCCATTAAATCTGCGGCCGGTTGAACTCGGGTAATAGCCCGACCGAGCGACGGAGGCGACGACGTGCCCGTCTCTCTGGGTCCGATCTCGTGGAAACCGTTGCGGTTTGATCGATATATCTGCGTGTCCGTCCACGAATCCGCGCGGCTCGAGCGGGGAGCCTCAG
Source organism: Tetramorium simillimum (assembly GCA_011636635.1). Classification (NCBI taxonomy): domain Eukaryota; kingdom Metazoa; phylum Arthropoda; class Insecta; order Hymenoptera; family Formicidae; genus Tetramorium; species Tetramorium simillimum. The sequence continues at coordinate 22,915 of VBVQ01002720.1, forward strand.
CCTAGCTCCGCAGGTCGTAAGTCACCGCGGGTCAAGACGAGGAGTGTTATTACCGCGAGGATCGGCCGGGCGAAGAGGGAAGGATCGATGCTTAACCCTTAATTTGGTATTTGCCCTTGCAAATGGCCGGTGTTAAGGCACGGTCGGAACAATTATCGCGTCGTGGGGCGTGAAGGCGGCACCACACATGCGGCATTCGGCAAATCCCGAACAACGAATGTTTGACGTTCGTCAAATCTCGTATAGTATGGAT
>VBVQ01002721.1:0-11932 GCA_011636635.1 Tetramorium simillimum
TATATATATATATATATATATCTATATATATATATATATATAGATTGCTAAATTAAAGAATATTTAGAATAACGATTAAAATGTCAAAATTATTTTAACATATAAAATTATAATTTAAATAAAATTTTTTTATATTAGATATCCAAATATATTCATTAAAATAAGATTATTATACCGTTACTAATATTTTTGGTACGTAAGAATCAATGCAAGCTATAAATTGTGTTTATAAAACAACAAATATCACATATTCTCACAAATATCTCAATTCTGACCAGAGCAACTTTAACGCCATTAATATACGATAAGATTTTGCTTTATCGATCTCTGAACTCGGCCCTTTGCTACTAGCTCCCCATAGATTTCATTTTTTTCTTTCTTTTCTTTTACCAACTTTCTCAACTACGGAAAGGCCAACCCTTGTGTTACAACGTGAGTGTGCAGAAAGTTCCAGGATAAGTACTTAGCATAAGAATCGTCTTCCGGAAACTCGTTTGGTCTGAAGCTTTTTCCCTCAAAAATAATCACAAGACATACACTCTCCTTTCTTATTGCCGTCATCCCACATTTCTAGAATCCACGGCTTTCACAAAGGCCAATAACTCGTTTTTAACAGTTGTGTATTACAATTTTTTTTTCCTCTTCGTTAAAATTTTGTTCTATGCTTTTATGTCTACTATCAACAAAGAATTTTTAGTAAATTCAGTACGTACATTATTGAAATTGAAATAAAAATTAAAACTTGTTAAGATATTGAAAAAGAAGATTATGTTTTCCAACATTAAATTATTAACAATTTCTTTTAAAATTTATTAAAGTTGTTTTGACCTGCGCATTATAAGTAAACTGTATAAATTTTATATTTTTATATCTTTATGAACGTCTAAAAATATTAAGCGTATAATGATAAATTATTTAATTATTTTGTCTACAGAAAATTTATACGATTAATATCGATATGTTAATAAAAATAAATTTTTGCATACATCTAACCAAACCTAACAGTAGAAGATAATTTAGCGATCTATTAAATGATGAGGAAGAATTCGCGATAAAATGCAACATTACATTACGTAATATTCATTTTTTTATATTTGCTGGCGTGCTGCGTCAGGATTCCTCCGCATCGATGGAACCATTAAAACTGTAGAGCGTTGTGCGGAATTTATAAAAGTGAAAAGGCTGTTTCAGCAAAGCTGTTAAAGTTGACTTAACGTATCGTCTTCTCGTAGAATCCAGTAGAAACCGTTGCGTATAAAATTGCCATATATACGCAGGTCGGTCATGTCGTTCGGTTTGACGATGATTCAACGATACCCTATATAACGGGTATAGAACGACGGTAAATCGTCCGCGACCCTGTAACCCGCGAGGATGAGCCTGGCGACACGAAAAAGATTCTCTGACTCCTTCCTTCGCTCGCAAAGTCGATATCTGTGATCGTCGTAAGGAGAAATACGCCCTCCCACAAATACGTATCACGAATACATCCTTACTTAAAGATGTCAGTAAAAAGATATGACATAGACATTTAAAATTTACATAATTTTATGGTTTTACTAAACACTTGTATTGAAAGAATTTTTTGTTATATTTTTAATTATTTGGTAATTAATAAAATTCTTATGCGCATTGAATTATTTATCATTTGAAGACTACGGAATTACTACTACAATCTACTTTGTAAGATTTTCATCTTCATTCTTCTGACCAGAATGAACCTATCTTTCGTCGAATCTGGCTAATATCCTGGCTTTACATAGAGATTGACAGCCAGGAGAAATACATATATAAAACACGGCGATTCGTTATCATATAATATTATAATATAAGCTCGTTATGAGCTCCGTGCGTGCGAAATGTGCATTTCGTCAAGCACAATCGCACAATATATCGATAAACAGGTGACACCAAGAGTTCTTTCTATAATTAGTTTTAGCCCATCCATTTTGGCAACAAGGCAACAGATCTACGAAACATAATATTTTCATACTATAATTTATTGTCGTACTTTGATCATAATTGTACGGAGATACGTCCGCTCTATATTTACTCTCGTAATCGTAGATCCGTTACTCTTTGATAAAAAGATTTCTAACTCACCGCGTCGATGCGCAACGGGCGGAGTTCGTCAGCCACATAGCTACGATGTGATACTGAAACATACAAATATAAGATTTAAATTAAAATAGTGCTCAAAATAATTAATCATTTAAAAGATACGTGTTACGCTGATCTAATTTGTCTTTTAAGAGATAATATAATTATTTATTTTTAAAAAATCTTTACAAGAATAAACTTTTATAAAATTTTGAATAATTTCTCTTTCTCTAACTATTTCTACCTTATTGAGATAATATAATTTGAATAGATCGAAAACAACTATTAATGCGGCGAAGAGATAATACTTACCCCAAGGTTGCTCCGCTGAGGCCCGTGGTCTCTCCTAAACCTCCACCTCCTCTCAGAACATTTGGAACATGTTGGACCTCCTTTCTCTTCTCTCGTTGCACAGGACACTCGCGAAACATGGCCAAAATAATTTATTACAATCGCGCGTTAATTAGAATGAAAATTTTGAAACGTAAATTAATCGCACGACTTGATTCGATGAATACTCTTAAACGATATCCCCGTTAACGAGCCGGACGATACATCGAAACAATATATCAAATGTCACATGAGTGCCACATTTAAGCCATTCGATCCGTAGACACCGACTCGTGGCAGTGTTAAAGGTGGAAAGATGAAAGATGATGGGACACGGAAAGCATATAGTCACAAATTTTTATTATAAACGCGCAATACGTGACCTCGAAAACACGAAGAAATATGATAATTATTACAATCGCGTCCAAAAAACGCCGAAAGTACATAAATTATTTTGGCCATAAATTATTTATTACGCGCTCTCGCGAAAAACCCGGTTAATAAACTACAATCGCGCGCGGACTAATAATTATCAATAAAAGTTTTTTTCGCGCGATACTGTACGGCACTCCCGTTTACAGAGCTCATGTAATAATATTTAATATTTACATTTCAAGAAAAATATTTCAAAAATTGTCTTTCACATGAGCTTTGTTTTCAAGTCCGATTACTTGAACGGCATTCCCGAAGCAAACGCGACGAACCGGCTGCGGTTCATTTATTCACTTAAATCGGCGACGAGGGTACGTTAGCTTCCCCCGATTATTATCCAAGCAGAATAAGAATTTTGCTTGGATAATATTCTATCTGGGTACTAGAGCCCTCCCACCGCGCCAAGGTCGTACCCATGGGAGGGAAGAATTTTACTTTGCCACTAATTGCTATTAATTAAAATAAAACAATAATCTGATAACTTACACACAAGTACAATTGGCAACAGCTGAATATAACATCTTATCGGATTAATGAATTGCTCGATGTCAAGCTTCTTTCTTTTAAAACAAATAATAATAAGATTAGTTTGAAACTCATTTATACCTATTTGTTTTAATTATTTGAGAATCAAACATAGTTCTTAGTATGTAATTCATATAATTTATGCGTTCCCATTCTATTCTAAGCGACGCGGTAATAAATAATTTAAAAATCTCAAACTCGTAGATGAATGTGAGTATTTAAAAAACTGAATTGAAAGTCTGATATTCGAAAATTTTAATGATAATTATAACATATGAAGTATAGAGACAAAAATTGTAAAATTGTGACTAAAGAAATATGAGCACTCATTTCTTCCTTTTTTTCAATTCGTTCGTTGCGTTTATATAATAGTTGCACTCACATTTAATTACAATTACGCGTGATCACTCGAATGCGATGATGGAACGAAGTTTTCTGTTGATACAAAATGTGATGCGTATTCCAGCAAGAAATATTATTCCAAAATATACATATAGTTCGATCACTTGAACGGCACTCCCGACGACTTGCTTGTTTGCTTGCTTGAATGATGATAGGCAAATGATGCGCGCAATCACAAGGACGTTTATGTATACGAAAAATTAAAATTGTGTTATAAAAACAACAGTGATTAATTCTTGTCTTTTGTATTGTTTCTCGCTTCTACTAAAAATGTCGCGCAAAGTATCTGCTTGGATAATCTATTGTTACAATGATATGTGTACGGAACGTTAATTGTACAAATCAAGTTATCAAATGGATCGACACTCGCGAATTATTAATGAGCATCTCGTGATACTATCTACCCTCGAATGTCGTTGCATGAATAATATCATTTTGGCATACACAGCAGCGTGCCGTTCGTAACAAGTATCAAGGCCAAAACCATACGCCGATCCGTTCGACTTAGTTTTTGAACGTTAGTCATAAAAATGAAATTATCAAGCACATCGATACTCACAAATTATTAGGCAGACGAAATCATCGCTGAAAAGTAACGCGTCAGTAGTACGCGGAGCATCTCACGGCGCCACTTGCTCGCTCGAGTGCAGCTGCCTGAATACAGCGACTCTTGTATACGAAGCGGCGCGGCGCTCCGTTCACAGCAAAGATCACGACCAATTAAGCCCATAGCCTGACTTTTCCGATTTAATTTCTGAACGTCAATCGTGAAAATCAAGTTATCAAATGAATTGACATTTGCGAATTATTAATGAGAAGAAATCATCGATGAAAAATAACGCGTCAGTATACGCGGAGCATCTCGCTGTACTACCTGCTCACTCGAACGTCACTGCGTGAATAAAAGCGAGGACGATTTTTGACGTACGTAGTAGCGCGTCGTTCATAACAAGTATCAAGGCCAATATCATACGCCGCGCCGTCTTAATTTTTGAACGTCAGTCATAAAAATCAAGTTATCAAGCACATCGATACTAAATTATTAGGAAGACGAAATTATCCCTGTAAAATAACATGTCAATACGCGCAGCATCTCACGGCACTACCTGCTTGCTCGAGGATTGCTGCCTGAATGTAGCAACTTGTGTACGGAAGCGTCGTATCGCGACGGCGCGCCGCGCCGTTTACAACAAAGGCCAAGGCCAGGGCCATACGCGCGCCAACTGTTTTCATTTAATTTTATCTGTACGTAGAAAAATTATAATTCTGTTATATTTTATAATATATTTCATTCTTTCTAATTAAGAATTAGGCATGTAATATGTGTTGCCGTGCGTGGGCTCAATTTGACCAAGTGCATGCATTCAGCATTTTTAATTTTAATTTATTTAACAAGTTATATATTTAGATGGATGAAAAATTTAAAGCGCGATATAAGATTTATTATATAGTATAGTATAAATAGAACAGAGATTATAATAGAGAAAAACATTGACAGCTGACTAAAAGGCGATTAATTTTTACGGTTCACGGTAGCTGTAGCACAAAATTAGCACAACACAGAACAATTTTTATACATTTTTTAAAATAAAATAGCGGTGCTAACTTCATGTAGATAAATAATCCTTACGTCTACATCTCGTCGTAATAACATCGACAATGTCGCTCAAGTTTTACTTGTATAATTTACATTGCAAGTAGTTTTTTATTTTCCAACCTACGTGCTTGCATCAATACGATCGACGAAGCGTTCCTTTCATCTCCATTCCTTCCAAATCACTATCTCATTGTCAGTTACATTCAAACGAACAACGGGCGATCGCTTCGATACGTCTATTATTCTGTGCGATTTTTGAAAAATGGACACGAGAAATATCGCGCAAGAAATACGCGGCGTATTCGGTATTTTAAATATTTAAATGCGACAAATGCGACGCATTTGTATATTACGTTTTAGTCTGTAATCGTTGCCGTGTGTTCAAAACAAATTTATATACTTTGTTTCGCCGTTATAAAAGTTAATTATGATTTTAGAAGGTTTGAGCCTCGCTCGAGCTTTGACTCTTTATACATTTACAATAATTTATGTTAAATTACATGAAAATATTTGAGAAATACATAAAATAAAACAGATACTATGTAGACTTTGACCAGACAATTGTATTCTATGCTCGTTATATTTTAATATATTTTGGAGTGCAATTTTGGATTATACTGTTCTTTGTTCTAGCTAATGCTATTTTTAAGAATTGTGTACATATCTATACATGTTTGTTGTGATAATAGTTTAGTTTTAGAAAAATACACACGCGTGCTTACATGCGTATTATCAAGTTTTGGATATAATGAGAAATTTGTTTTCATAATTAATTGCTCAGTTATCTGATAATGTATTGGATTAGTATGTTGCGTAAATAATTGGAAATTTATTTACGTAATTGCATAATTACAAATAGTAGAAATAATTGTCATGAACGTGTACATGTAGTTGCAACGTGTATAATTATCAGGTAATTAGATTGTAAGTAGATTAAAAAGACTTTCATTAGTAGGGATATTGTAAATCGTTTTCTCTTGATATGTATATAATTTCGAAAGAGATACGGCAGAGATAGCATGAGAAAAAGAGATCAAGTTATTATTTGTATGCATGCGCATGTGAGCACGTCTGTGAACATGCACTATATCTGAATAAATGCGCATAATAATTCTTTAGATTTTTTCAAAAACTTCTCAACTTACTGTGCATACGAAATAAGTACATTATTTCAAAAAAGATTTTAAATTATATAAATCTGTAGTACCTAATATTTATAACGCAATCAAATAATTATCATTTTTCTCGTAATTTTATACGTCCAATAGAATTAATATTGAATTAAAATTAATAATAAGACTTAATTAGAAATAATAATAAAACATTAGTAATTGCAACATTTCTTGTAAAATAGAAAACAGTTTTCCATATAATTATCTTGCCTGATTAGTTGTCTTTTAGAAAATGAGTTTTCTCAATTTTTTAATTCATACTGCTTTTGATGTCTTTGATGTCGTGTATTAAACTTTCCGTTGAAATATCTCAAAGTTTTTAAATATATTTTCAAGTGTCTATATGTGTGTTTGAATTGTTTGGTTTTCAATAAAATTACACACATAGTATTTTGAGAGATTTTTGATATACTTGGCGAATGTTTCTTCTTTCTATATTTTGTAAAAGACTATTTTTCAGTTTTCTAGTAAAAGTATTCTGTTCTTTTTGTATAAGAACCAGTCGCCATTGTGTGTATATTGTGCGCAACGAGTGGAAGTATCTCTGAGCGAGCTCGACATTAGAAGCGGTAGCATCAAGACCTTTTTCTTCGATGGTTAAGAGAACCGATCGTTAAAGTCGATAAAAATTCCGATTGATTGAGGGCACATTGAGGTCTCTTTCTTCCTTCTCTTCACATCTAATTTCCTTGTCGTCGTCTGACGCCATCCGTCATTAAATTCTCTTCCGACCGACCGCGACGGCGCCGTGGCATAGCGCACAAGGTATATGTACTCAGACTAGCATCTGCCAAAATGTTTAATCGATCATATTCAATTAAATTACAACATGGTTGGAGGTATCAGCGGCAGTTTTTGACAACGCGACCGCCATTTACATCACGCTCATAGGTCAAATAATATTTTTCGCGTAACAATTTTTATTCGGAAATATTAATTTTATATTTTATATTATTTAAAACAATGATGCAAGAAATTAACTTGCAATAGTATCTTTTTGTAATTACTTATTTAAGCGATTTTAGCTGTAAAATATCAATCACATTTAAAAATTCGCAGTTCGCAATTGGAGAATCAAACAGAAATAATATGTAATACGGGGGATTAATGAATTTTCCGTGATGTTAACTTGCGAATATGCACGAAGATATAATTAATAGAAAACGCATCATTTCTGAAGGCGTAAAGGTCACATTACGCGTAATATTAATGTCCTGGTAGATACCGCTATTTTGCGGTTGACGTGCACTCCAAGTTGTAACGTAATAATATGAATTAACTTTATATGCAGCGTAATATGCGAATTACATCCACGGTATCGCGAGTGCGTGCGTTGCCGTACATGAGTTTGATTTACTTTTGTCTAGCTGGAGAATAATTTAATTAGAATTTCGAGAGTGACGGGGCCTCCAGCCCGGGCGCGCACAAAATACGTCGCGCCCGTCGCTCCGCTAATCTCGCTTAATTAGATGCGCGGCAGGCGACGGGATTGCCTCCGGGCAATTCCGACTTGCGTAAAACTTGGTCGGGCTGACTCGATTCGTCGTTTGTCGTCGCGTGCGACCGGCCGCTGCGAGTAAACTTTATTTTCGCGAGCACCTCGGCGAGGTATTCGATGTAGTACGCCAGATGCACGTCGCGTCGGTCGTCGGTGTCGAGAGACAAATAAAAAGGAAGTATTTCCGCCATGTGCGAGAGTCGATGGGGAAAACTATTCTTTGGAGGTCTCGTCGTCGCGTCATTTCATTTAATTTCATTTCATCAACCATGTGATTTTCGTTTTTATTAGCCATTTGGCTGGACACTGTTTTTATGTATTCCAAGTTATTATTATGTACGTATAATGAATGTATAAAAAACTATTTGTCCATTTAGATTTCTTTGAAAAAATTTTATGCTAGAGAAGAGAGAAATCTTGATAAAAATGTTTATCGATAAATTTTCTAAACAAGGCATTTTTTACGAAACAAACCGACCATATCGGATGGAATACGATTTTTTAGTTATTAAGCACTTTGTATGCTTTCACGATGGTATTACAATAGGCCGTGCAACCTGCATTCGATCGCTGCGTAATGGAAATTATAACGATCACTTGATATCGAACCCTCGCGATAGTCAATGGACCCGGCAGGGACGGATGTTCCATTTCATTAGCAGTTCGTTAATTATTAATGAATTATAATGCTTCGTTGGCGTTATGTGTAAGCACGTACGCCGACACGACGCGACAACTCGGCACTCGTTAATCGCGTCATATCGCGCGTCACCGATGGAGTATAAAAGCCACGGCGTGCTTATTGCAACTACTGAATTTGCAATGCAAACGTAAAAATTGCAAACGATGCGTCGTTACGAGGCATCGCGGCCGCTTGTTTGCGCTTATCGCGACGAATACCGACGCAACAGTAAATGACCAATGTTTTTTTCCCCTCTTTTTTCATGATCAAACGGGTCAACAGAAACATATTTTTTGGCAGCACTTTACGCTGCTTATTATGCTGATTTTTTTAAATTTTTTATTCAATTCTGCAAATTATTTCAACGTTGATAAAATTAATAAAGATACAATTTAAATCAGAGAAATCTGAAGAAATAAGGCTTTATCTTCGAAAACGCTAAAGAGAATTTCATAATAAATGGTGTGTATTGTGAAATCTGATTTTTATAAAAACAAATGTTCTTAAATGTGTATTATGCTTTATCGCGACAAGTGACATAATGCGCGTATTCTTGGAAGAATATGTAATGCGGGCTCTTGAAAAATGCTCGGATCTTTTTCAACTTTAATCGCAAGTCGGATTGAACGGCAAATCCGATCGCGGTTTTAACGGCGAGCATGTCCATTGAAATGACAGGCGAGATTTGCACATGTTGTTCTCAGCCGATAGTAACGTCCGGACTGACAATAGTTACTACCGGTTTTGACACGCCAAACGAATATTTCTATGTGTATTGTTTAAACGACCGTTGTACCGTCTGAAACGCGATGCATGTAATGTCACGCGAACATACACTGTGACATTTTATAAGATGTTATTTGTAAAATGGATTTATTTTACTGTTTACATTTATTATGGAATTATCTCGTTATAAAAATTATTTTGACATCGTAAGAATATGACGTTGTCAGAGCCACGTAATCGACTGCATAAAGATATGACTTAAAAAATTATTATCGTGTTACATTAGTTCAATTATTAATAACAATTAAAAGTTATAATTATATAATTGATATAATTATAATGCATATCCCAGAAGATCGTCTGGCTTTATCCGGTCATATCTACTTAACTGGCTGGGCATGAAATCCCGCTGAGAAATGTATCGAAATTAACAGCGAGAACTTCTAGCTACGCTTAGCCGACAAACCGTATTGGATTTCAATTATCTTACGTGCGCGAGGCGCGCTCAGAGAGTACGTATGGGAGAATGTTTGAATAATGTATGTTGCGGGAGGGACAGAAAGAGAGTGACAGACCGAAGACGGACGCGCGAACGGTGGACGATGGATGGGGAGACGTTTCCCCCGGTTTTATTACGGCTATTTTTTTTCGCGCTCCGCGCTCGATATCAACATTACCATAACTTTACATTCGTAATTGGTTGGCATCGAGCCAGGCGTGACATAGCCGTGCTCCCTTTTCATTCTTCTTTCTCTGTCTCTCGCTCTCTCACCCTTTTTCAAGCCTTTCAGTCCTTCTTCGGTCTTTATTCTTTCCCCCGTTTGTTCTCTTTGTTTTTTCTTTTCTTTTCTTTTCTTTCTCTTTACCATTTTCGCCTCTTTCTCTCTCTCTCTCTCTCTCTCTCTCTTTTCTCTCCATCCTGTTCTATCTCACTATTCCCTATCATCCTCTTTTTCTTCCTTTACCAGCTACCGATTCAGAGGCCCGCGACCCTGCACCCTGTTCGCTCGTTTTTGGTCTTTGTTCGTGACCTCCGCTATTGTTCCCCGAACAATTGTCGCGTCCGGCTTAGGTGTCCAATGACGATCGGCGACCGCTAAGATACGTGAGACGGATGCTTAAGTGGCGCCCGGCACGTTCGTTGGCCTCGTTCGAGCGTACGTGAATCGCGAAGGGCAGAAAGGAGCAGCATCCCCATGAACAGAGATGATCTTTAAAAGGCCCTCACGTCTGCGAGAAGAATAACGATCTTCTTCTTGTGCTATGCTAGACAGGAAGTGCTCCAACCAAGTACTCACTTGAGTGGTGCGATACGTACTTCGTAAACACCCCTAGCGCGGATGTCTTCATCGATAGGGCAGTTAATAACTGCGGTCATATATATATATATATACTGTATATAGGAGTGGATCCGATCTCATTATTTGACTTTTAATTATCGGTACAAAAGTTTTTGAAAACGACATGTTCATTTTGCAGAGAAAAAGTAAAAATGAAGCAATGAACGCAGTGTTAAAATGATGCAATTTAATAAAAATATTCCTAATAAATTGCTTTTTTTTTAATAATTCTGCTAAAATTGTCGCCAAATCACAATATTGTATATCGTGTGGAAGCGATACCTTGGGATTCCATATCACCAGTGGATTCTATAATATCTTCTTCTTTACTGGAAAATGTGGTAGTTGGAAATTCCCATTTCCGATCGCACGCGCAAATGGCTTTACGATAGGTCTCTCTGGACCATCTTAATACATAAGTACCATCCACCTGGGAAGATTCGCCGCGCAACCTTACGAATTTCCGTACCCTAATTATATATTATAGAGTGACTGTAACATGTTTGTGTATGCAAATTGATCCAGATTTACTGAAACGTAACGTATGAGATGAACTTTTTTTCATTAATTCGAAATTAAAAAAATTTTTTTTTATGAAAACGTCAAAAGACCAATAGTTCTTAATTGTAACGATTGCAACAAAAAATGATTAGTAAATAAACGAGCAAAGAAATACTACAATCTTATTCTTTGTATAATTTTAATTAGATTTCGTTTTAACAAGCATTTCAGGATTGGTTAGAAATATTATCCGACTATAATATTTATATTCATAATTAAAAATATAAAAGCTTGCGACAAATAATCTCTCTCGGGATTAACTTAGAGAGAGTTACCGCCAAGAGAAAGCTTACCCCAAATTATTATCCAAGTAATTTGTGATGAAAAATTCGTTAAATATGAGATACTCCATATACTACATATGAATATTGCATGTCAAATATATGCGATATCACGTAAATGAATAGTTTGCTAATAATTATAAATTATCATAATTATCACGATTATCGTACTATAAATCAATGTTTATGTTTATGTTATCTAATATTATCTAAGCAATACCAAGAGAGAAAGAGAGAGAGAGAGAGAGAGAGAGAGAGAGAGAGAGAGAGAGAGAGAGAGAGAGAG
>VBVQ01002721.1:11942-23162 GCA_011636635.1 Tetramorium simillimum
ATTAAAAAATTATCACATTCGTTTTGATTCGTATAGATATTATTATTTGTTATATTTTTATAAGAAAGAGAGAGAGAGAGAGAGAGAGAGAGAGAGAGAGAGAGAGAGAGAGAGATATGTGGATGCACATGTAACTCATAAATCTAATATTACAAAAATTTACCAAGTAATGGCTGGTTATCGGATGTCTCGCATTAATATCCCGCAAATGTTACGAATGTAATGCATAAATATTTGCTCTAACCGGAAACTCGTGCAGTTTATGCCGCGGGAAATCGTTAAATGTGGAATGTAAAAGACTACGTAAAATTATCAGAGACGACGTAATTAGCTACTGTTTACACACTCCCTTACTACTTATACTTTTATGTGAAAGAGAGAGAGGAAAACAGAGAGGGAAAAGGCGTCTGACACGAACCTACCATAGGCTGACTTAAATGGATCGCTGTACATCGAGCGCAAGCAAACACAAAATTCAAATATAGATTCCGCAAACGGTAACTTCCGCCCGATGGCACAGGCTAATTTACTAATTTCTTCTTTTTGGCTCAAAATCAAGAAGGGAGAAGGGAAAGGAAAATGATAGGTGTCTATCAAAAATGTAGTATTAATATATATTCCTTAAATGCAAAATCTATCACTAACATGAAAGACTAGATTTTGTGACATTTAAATCCATCGCATCCAGCTTGATTTAAGTTTTATAAAGAATATTTTTTGGATTTTTTTAAGTAAAATAATTAAAAGATAGATTTTATAGGTTTAATATTTGTTTACGCGTAGAAATATGTACATCATACACGCACAAATAAATGAAAATTATTTGATGTACTGTTTTTACGATATATTTATAATTAGCTTTAACGCGTAAATTATTCCCTTTTTTTATCCCCAAATCTTTTATAAACCTCTTTTAATCACTGCTTTAAATATTGTATAAAATAACTTGACTTTTACTTATAAAAGTAGAAGAATTTCATATCAATGAATAAAAGATAATGAGATAAAACAGAAGAACACGTACTATTAAATTGATATATGGAAAACATACTGAATAATTTTAGTATTCGCGACATGAAAGTGTCCTGATTTACGGTGACCTAAGTGCGTACTAATTGATCAAATTCTACGAACTGAAAGCGGCAGATCGTTTTGCTCGTTTCGCGCGCAATGGAATACACCCGATAAAGTCGTTTCGGACCCAATCCATCTTAGTCCGTTTGCAATTTTCTCGCGTGCCTACGCCCTCATACACCACATCCGGGAGAGTAAACCGCGTGAAAGCCAGAGAGGGAGATTATACGGTTCCGTAGTCGGTCCCGGCAATCTATCCCTTTCCCTCTTCTCCCTCCCAATCTCGCTGTTTTCCACGCGACTCCGTCATTTCGACGACCCGCGTGAAGACCCGTACCCGCGACGCGGACCCGCGTGTTCAATGACACCAAACAGAACAATTTGTCAATGCCGCATGCAACGTTTGTCGCCGTCGTTTATACGATTCTACGCATACACATTGTACACAGGCGCGTATACGCGTCCACGAGACGCGTTATCATGACGCCATTCAAGGGCGTTTTGCGTTCGTAACTGAAAATAATGGAACTTACGACAACGACAACGACAACGTCGATCAGAGGACAACTCACGTGTAAAGAGCTTAAACACTTAACACTTTGCACACTGTGACATTATTACATATTATTTTACATGTCAGCGTGTAATCTAGAAATTAATAGATCTTAATATTAAAGAGCTCGATAAAATCAGATAGAGAGAAAATGGAGTGAATTATGATGTAGAGTATAAAATATTATATATCATGAGTACAGAGAGCAGAGAGAAGACAAAGAGAAAAGATAAACGTTTCAAACCTGTCTCTCATTCTTTAATTGAAATTTTTATATTATTTATTAACGATTAAAATAGAGATTGGAAATTCGCGTAATATGTTTTATCCGTGTTAAGTTATTAATAATGTTTACTTTTGAGATTAATTAATTTGTAATTAATCCGTTAGCTCACAGTAATGTAGAATGTAATGTTAATATTAATTATATAATTGTTATCTCCAAAAATTACAATTAATGTTAAGATAATATTACGTGACATATCAATTTTATAATCAAATTTATAATATCTCTCTCTCTTTCTCAATAAATTCTAAAAAATTTATCCGAAAATATGTAATATGTTTAACAATATATTTTATTCGCAAAAAAAACAAATTAAATATCAAAAATATTCATAAAGGGAAATACGGGATTTTTTTATAGTATCTCAGTTTTACGTTTGCCATTTTATTATCATCAATAGCTATTCGGTTTTCTTTTCACGTATTGCCCTATAGGACCGCTTCTCTGCATCATCCTTTGTCATTGTCGAGAATATATCCAAAAGTAACGAATGGAAAAATGCAAGAGTACAAACGGCTCTTTCGACGCGTTCCGGCGACGGTCAGTCTGGCGGTTGTAAAGACGGTAGCTGTCCATGAGTTACAAGGGACACGAGTAAAAGTAGGAGGAGATAGGAAACATAACAGACGCATCAAAGTATAACGGAGAATGAAAAGCTGTCCGCTAATATTATTCTATCATTTCAGTGATGCACTTCGATTCTAAATTAGAGCGGATATTTTCACGAAAAGTTGGGTTTGAACGGTGCGATTATATTTCACCCCGGATAATCTTGGAAAATCTTACTTGAACATAAGATAAACGTATATTTTCGTGGGTAATATTAATATTTTCTTTAAACTTAATTATGTGAGTTACGATTATTAGCTGAAATTTGAAAATCACACTTCGTCATTACAGATTTCTATGTATATTAATTGCGTAAATTAATAATCTTAACAATATTTGTTAATATTAACTGATTTTTTTATTTTGTAAAGAATTTAACTGTTTATTTTAGCAACATTTTGTTTTCGACAATATTTGAACCAATTTCAAATCGAAAGGTAGAACTATTTCCATTGGTTTCATAGGCACTTGCGAGATTTGATTTATTTTTCAAATTGATCAATCAACAAGCTAGCAGAGACGCGGTAAATTGCAGCCGCTGAATCAGAGCTATTGGAAAATTAGGTAAGCTAACTTTAATCCGCTTTGCAGTTCTGCACACATTTGACATTTATCGACGGGGAACCATTGGGTTAAAAGGGTATTATGCTAAATAACTGATAATTATTGATACCGATTTATATAATGAATATTTTCAATATTTCCGTAACACATTAAAGTGATGCAATTACCAGTAATTTCGATTCAAACTTTCTAAAAGAAATATATACGGTTTGATCAAGTTTGACAGTAGTTGTACATTTTAGTTGAAAAATTTTATTCGCATTGATCGAAAAGTCCGCAAAAATCTATTATTGGATAAACGTCTTTGTCAAATCTGGACAAAGTTCATTTGCCCAGGAAATTTGGTTACTTTTCGAACTTTGAAAGTTTACAGCGATTAAAACGTTTTCGTTAGGTTTATTCAATGCCGCAGAATTTGTTTACGGATAACATAAGCCATCAAGCCTGAGGCTGGCGGTACGGGCAGTCAATTCGTTGGTTTGCGCCACGAAATCCAAATATCTTCCACCAACTGCACTTGGCAAACATTCTACATAGTCTGTTCGTAGCCCGGAGCTCATTCGCCAATCACGGTGTGCGCTACTTCTTTTTTCCCCTTTCTTTCATCCACCCTCATACGTGCGTTCACTATTCTTCCTGTGTAAGGGAACATCATCGTGTCTCTAATCGTATGATGTTACAGTTTCCGTTTTTCGTTCCGAGTCTCATTACTCCTCGCGATCCTGCAAAAATTGCGAATGTTACGTTTATGCAAAATCAGCGAATCATCAGAGGAAATGTAAAGACGTAATAGTTATCATTAGACAGATTAAATTTGTATTTTTTGGAAATTTTCATTAGATGATTCAAATAAGTATTGATTCTGATATATTTAATAAATCAACTGTGTCAATTATTCGGATTGTTATTGGATTCAAGTGGGCAGCTTTAAGGAATTTTAATTATTATAATTTCTTTATATATATATATATATATATATAATTGCAAACAATATTGTAAATTTCTTTTATTAATATTTATTAGTAAAATGTTACAAAATTTATTTTGAAAAACTGCTTACAATGTACAGTGTATATATTCCTGTCAGTAGTAAATATCAACGATTTATCAGACAGAACATCTCTATATAGCCATAGTTACACTAATAGTTAAAAGAATTGTCAAACAACAATTTTATAAAAATATTTATTTTACATTTTGTCTTACTATTTTTCTATATGATGAGTTTTATTATTTATGCAGTATTATGCCTTATACTGAGATATGAACAAAAAGTTTTAAAAAATTCAAACTAATTAAAATGCAAATTTAAATTTGCATCAATAATGCAAAAAATAATATAGCAAATGTTACAAATCTGTGGTAAAATAGAATTTACAAAAGAACAATTTTTTAAATTTTATTTATTTTTCTCCTAAAAATCGGTTATTTGGTCAAGTTCATTTCTAGAGGTAACTAAATTGAATTGTTATATACTGTTCTATTTTTAGTTAGGGATGCATTGATAAAAATTGAAGTCGATAATATCAGTTGAAAATGGATATTTACCAAAAATGGAAACACGTATAATAGTACAATAACCATTGTAACAATTGCAAATAAATCTTAAATTATCTATGCAATGTACTAGATTTCATATACTAGAAAAACAAATCGAGAGATTCCAAATAAGGAAGGAAAAAGAATTATATTAATCATCATTATCTTTGATTTATTTGTAGGAATAAATCCTTACAAAGATTATTTACGAATTGTTTCAACCAATTTGACTGTACATATTTATGGATATGTTTTATGAACACATTTCCTCTTTTATGGTAGATGCTCACATAGCATTTGCCGAATAAAACATGAAAATATATTCGATTGTTTTTTTTTTACGATGAATATTAATAGCATTTGTCAAGATCTGCATTAAGTATATAAGAAAGAAATGGAAAAATATACTTTTACGTTCGTGCGCTTGAAGATCTCGTCCATTTAGAGTTTGAGCTTCGTTCATGGCGAAACGTATAGGCAAAAGTATGTTCTTGTAACGTGGTTACTCGTCAGTGCATGATCGATGCGTTCGTGGCGCACGTGATCGTACGTCTCGAGAGAGGACAGCAGGTCGCTCGGATAAGCAAATAAGCGTGGCCATAATTAATAGGTAATTAATAGCCGAGTTTATCCAAGTTATTACTCGGCTTTACGTGCTGACCACTGAGTAGAGGCACTACAACTGCGCACATATTTATTAACAAAGTTGAATTGTTAAAATAAATATATATCTCTCGTCTCGTTCTGGTCGACGCACATGCGTTGTTCGTGCTCGCACGAGCACCGATAGTTTTCCTCTCTATTTTTCCTTTTTTTTTTCTTTTTTTATGGCCATCGTTACGATCTCGCGGGCGCAACTCGATGTTGCGCTACTTTATAGGTCGACGATCGAATGCACATACAATTCTCTCGTGGAGAAGAAAAGTCATTTCATTGATAATGCCAACTTCTTACCGATACAAATTAATTATTTTAGCCTCGAAATGCGGCCAAAAGTAACATTTGTAAATAATTGTTTGCCTTTTCAGAATGCATGCTGTACCTCTCTAATTGAGAATAATACGATCAATATTTTAAATACGGAAATTATGTGCGCGATACTGTTTCGAAATCCATATCGATATTATTACTTGATATTTGACCGCAAAGGAGACCGCTGGTAGCTTTGAAGCATCGAAATCAGATATCGTTGCTCGGTAAAATACTAATATAATGCGAAATATCTCATTTGTTTATTGGAAATTTAAGACATTGTTTCAAAATGTAATATGCGCTTCTATTTAATGCTATAAAATAAAGAATGTTAAACATATGTCTGATAATACGCTTACACCGTTTGTATCATAAATGCAAACGGTATGCATCGGTTATATCGAAATATATTATTTCACAAAATAACATTAGTTTATTTTAAATAATATTAGATTACACATATGTAGATCACACTCCTAGATTTAAAAATACAAAAATATATTTTCAGTTACAAGTTTGACGATGGATAATTCTTTGCTTTTGTGTTAAAGTATCATAGACGTGGGATGGGATGTTCACGGATGAATTGTCACTGACAAATATCAGTGTACAGTATTCATACTTTGCCCTAGAAATATCCGTCATCAAATATCAATGGAGAAACATTGTATTGCGTGTGTAATATAAAGCACTGATATTTTCAAAGCATCGAGATATAAGCTGTAATACGTCTCTCTACGCAAAATTTCGCGCGCAGATGCGTCCTTGCGTGCATTTTCGCATGTATTTACAAACTACTGTTACAAACACGTCCATTACTCCGTGAAATTTGATAACGATTTCACGATGTTTGCTGAACACAAACCGTAACATGGCCGAGTTAATTAATTTCATTTTGACCGTGATTCCTACGCTCCTTGTTTCGTTTCAATTCTGTGCTTTAACTTTATCGGAAACACGTTTTTCACGCCATGTACATATTTAATGTGTCCGGTCAATGTGTGAAAACCAGCGAGAAATCTGATGGGAACGAGCATTCAGGTGGTAGAGAAAATTTGATTAAGCGGATATTTAATCGACGATTTTCTCTATTGATACACCACTTATTATTTCTAATTGAAGATGAAGCGTCATGTTATACTATACAAATCTCAGCCACTTAATAATATTTCCGATAATTTGCCTCAAGTCAGATCTTATCGTGTCTTTTTTTATTAAAGAAATTGTTCCAATTTTTTAAACGTTTTACTGTAAAACGTTACTACGTTTTATTACTCATAATAAGTAAGATGTTTTCTCGAATATCTTTATTTCTTCAGTCGTGTAAACGGGGCGTTATAGCTTATTCGTACAGTAGTAAAAAAGATGTTTCTCAGAAAAAAATAACGGAATGCAACGGCCGATCAGGTGGGTTTTATATCTCTATCAAGAGCAAACTATGTCGCGTTATCAGACATAAAATTCCTGAAAGCGCATCATATATCTACTGATAAGTAGTAAAGCACACTGAGTTATCAGACAACGTATCTTAGTCGTAAGAGCAGTCGTAAAAGAATAAGAACTACGTAGTCAATAACTATATCAGGGAAATGGGTGCTTCAAGTATACGCTTTTGGGCAATATTCAGGTTATTCAGTTAAACTTATTAATTAAAAAAATACATGATATAGCTGTTAAAATTATTAATATATTTTATTGAATCTGTTAGATTAATAAAGTATGAATCTCTTAATTCATTATTGAAAGATATTTTGCGAAAAAGGATAAAAAGTAAAATTTAAGAAAAAATCAACTTTGAATAAATCAAACAATTTCTACATGTAAATATTCTATAAAATGTCTGTGCATGTATGTATATATACAATTTTGTAAGTTTCATTCGTTTTTCTATTAAAAAAAAAAAATAAAAAATATATATTTAAGAAGATTTGTTTTTCGAGGTATTAAGAGATGTCTTTTCAAACTAAAAATAATGAATAAACTTGTCTCTCATCGAGTTAATCGACTGAGATCTGTAAGGAAAGAATAGGCCGATTAGAGGGTTAAAGAAACGCTCCCCGGGGCGCAGAACGTAATGCTTTGTTCGTCGATCAGTAGTAAAAGGAGGCCGGATTGTCGAACAATATACCCTATTCCAAGAAAAGCTGCGACAATCTCCCTTCCTCGGCGGCGCCGATCATTCCGGGACTTTCCAAGAGCGGTGGGATACACCGCTCATTTTCTACCAGCGGATCGTTACGTCCTCCTCCTTGTTTTCTCCTTATTGCCAAGCGCTAACTTTCAATGGCAGTTTCCCCGGGTTGAAACGATCGCGCAGCGTCTGTTGCCGAGACCGTGGGAGGCGCGGCGCGGCGCGGCGAGTCCCGGACTCGGTGGGTGGAGTTGGTGCGCGTATACGATGAAAGGATACGCGAGAGGAGCAAGATAAGAAGATTATCCGTCAGCAACAGAGTGATAAACAGAGGTGGGCGAAAGAGGCGGGCAGAGTAGCGAACTCATTGGAATTGTGCGCGGAGAACAACGTCAGGGGGAGAAAAACGTCCCTTAAACCGCGGCCCGACACCGGGCCGCACCGTCGTTAGGTGCTACGGCATCAGAAGATTATTTATTGTGTACATTTCTGGGCGATTCCGCGTTTTTCAAGGTGTTTCGCAAAGTAGGTTAGATGTCAGCTAAATTTTGTCTCGCGATATTTATAACCCAGCAGAATGTGGAACTATTTTCGATGCTCCATATATTAGCCTTTCTTCTGCTTTGTTTCTTCTTAACGAATGGCTCCGCTTTTTCCAATTTGTATGCTGAATACATTTTTATATTGTTGGTTTCTGTTAATATCGTTAATTATATAAAGTGGCGTTAATATAACATTCACTTCTCCTGTCAATACACTGAATATTATCGTTATACGCTTCTGATATTTTATCAAAAAGTGACATATTATATCTATTATATAACAAACAAGAAAAAAAGTAGAACAATTTTTTTACTGAAATTTTATCCAAAGTATGAAATATATAATTTACGAAATTTATCAGATTTATGTTTTATACATATACATATAATTTTTCTCCGTTGCCCAGTTTTAATATTGATGCAGGTAATTTGAGAGACAAAGTTTAACATTCTGTTTATCACCGCAGTGGTCAGACATTATCATTTATTTGCCAGTATGTTTTCATATAAAGAAAAATACGCACCACTTAGAAGCGTCCACACGAAGTACGCCACCGTCCGCTTTCGCGACACATTGTAGATGACAGATATCCGGCGTCGCGGCGAATTCCTCTAGAATCTATCCTCGAAAAACCATGTCCTCGAGAGAAGCTCGAACATCATCACGTGGGGGTTGGACAGCTATCTGGCTAACAGTCGCTTTTTTCGTGATGTCCAGTTATTACTGCCGAGCGTTCGTTTCTGTACATAATATCAGAAACCGAGGCACTTCTTATCCCTCTCGACTCGTCCACTCCATCCCTCATGCGCGGGCGACCGCGAGCAATTTTTCCGTCGTCCAGCCGCGCTTTTCTCGTCGCCTCGAACGTGCGACGCAATTTATCAGCATGACCCGCATCCGCGGGCGGCACGGCTTGAGCGCGGATTTATCGCAATTATGCCGCAGACAAAGGGGAAGAGAAAGAAAGAAAGAAAGAGATGAGGAAGGAACGTGCTCGCTCGCTACTCGGCGTCATGTATTTTTCGCGACTTGGCCGCGTAAATCCGCGGGCCACAGTAGCCGCGTGATACTTGCCGCCTAACGACCGAGAGCTACGCATGGCGCGTCCGTCGAATATACTTTTTTCGGTTATCGCCCGCTTTGAAATCGGATGCTGCATCCGGTACGCCCGATCCGTCACTGAGCTCGACCTGTGTATATTTTCGCCTTACTCCAACACACTGTCCTTTCAATCACCTGATATCGTCCCGCCCGTGCCCGTTTTCTCGCAGCGTTTTCAATGCCGGAACGAGCGTTAATCTTTTCCGCCACTCGCATTTCCGTTTGTTATACTTTAGCGTACAATCTACATCTTGCAGCCGACTTTAGCTAGACTTTCTATGCCAGGTGGAATCATCACGTTGCAAATGAATGTTTTTGTGAATCTAGTAACAATAGACTTGTCGTTTTGACTCGTCGTTTTCACGGTCTCAACGGAAAATTCTGCTTTGCGAAGAAACCTTATATAATTAAATATTATATAATTAAACGAGTAAAGGAAGTTCCGAGACTGAGTGAGTTTGTTAAATGGAAAATTTATTAAGTTCGCGTATTAAATATTCCAAACCTTTTATGTTCTTTCTGCAGTAGCAACACAGTTACGAAACGTGATCGCTCCTTGTAACCAGCCTAAAAGAGAATGCCCTTCCTTTCTAAATGAATCTTGTTCAACATTCCGGTATCAAAGCGTTTTGCTGAGCTACCCCGGAGAGCGCTGATTTTGAATGTGGAAAGATTTTTCTTTATACATTTTTATTTGGCAAGAAAAAAAAACGTACTTTTCTGTAGCAAAATTTCGTTTTCACACCACCGTCGTTTTTAATCGTTAACGTTCAAAATGGTCATTGTTTTTTATTTTATACAGACAAGTCAATGAACTTTTGTCACTATTAAAAATGCGAGATGTATCCAAGTCGAGTTTAAAGTTGAGTCACGTAAAAAGGTAAGGAAAATATTGAAGCCCGCCTTTCGCGCGCGAACGAATACCGTACATCCTTCCGCAAGCGCTTGAACTTTACGTTAATAAATTCATTAGGACATTCGTAAATCGTACGAAACGTAGCGAGGCGTTTATGAACGTCTTGAAGTCGCGCCGCGAATTTATGTCCCTCGGAAAGTTTGGTCGTTCCGCCAGGGTATATGGAGTTACATTAAGCGTCATATTCCGCGGCTGTGACTGTTCTCGGAAGTGAGTCGCAGAGCCTGAGCGCGATATTACGTGAAAGCTTACAAAATCGAATTTTCGATGCGCCTGTTCGCTAGGCCGCTCGTCGAGGAAAATCGGATTTTCGGATTTGTCAGATGCGCACGCTCAAAAGAATTCAACCGAGTCTATGATCGCTAGAACGCCGGACGACAGTGGACGTGTGCGATTTCAATATTTACTTTATTCCCCACACGCGCGCACGAGCGACAATATTGCGACGCAAATGGCCCAGTAAAGGCTCGAAAAGGGAGTTTTGAACGCGTTTTAAGCATTTTAACGCTGCGTTAGATCGTCTGCCGTTAGGAATAGAAATGTTTTTCACGCCGGTCACGCGGTGGCAAAAGCTTGCCTGAGTGAAAGCTCGATTCAGCACAGCAATGCTGTATGTAAATTTTTTCAATGACACTTTTTGACAGATAAAATTGACAATATCCGATATTTCTCGAGTTGATCATTTATTCTCGATATATTATTAATTGTATTTTATTTAATAACTGTCGAATACACTGTGAGATACACGTAATGGTATTATTTTTTTGTTTATATATTAAGTTAATAATGCAGTCATTTTTTATATACATTATATGTATACAAATTCATACTAATTTTATATTTATATGAAAGATATATTTAAAGTCAATTTTAATATATATATATATATTTTTTTTTTCTAAAATAAGTTTAGATATTTTTTTCGGCAAAGT
>VBVQ01002722.1:4648-23162 GCA_011636635.1 Tetramorium simillimum
CCCCCCCCCCCCTCGCTTCGAATGCGTTTCACTCACGGTGCGTGTAATGCGCCCGCTGCTGGGCGCGTGCATTCACGATGCGTTCACCGTGAGATCCGTGAGTCAGGCCGAAGATTTAAGGTAGCCGAAAAGATTTGCTGCACGGTTTAAAATTAAATCGCCACGCGAGAGCGCCCTTTGTGCACGATCATACAGATTGATTGCGTCTCGCGGAAAATGCACTGGAATTGTGAACTCCAGCGAGAACGGAAAAGGAACACGTGACGTTTTGGTGACGAAATCGAGTTAACAGGGAATCCTTACTTTTAATTTAAGGATCCTTTTTTCTTCGGGGCAAAGTACCATAAAAATTCCAACTGCAAAATTTATATTGTTTATCATAAAAGTTTTTTATTCTTCTCAAATATATGATTTTTGTCACGTGTACTCTTTCTGTTTTAACCGATTTAATTGTTTTAGCATAATTAAATACTTGAAATGCTTTCAACGAAACTGTCCCTTATTCATACGTCCATAGTAATATCTAAAAAGAACCCGATACAAGAATATCGATGGGAATTATTATATGGATTGAAATCGGGTTCTCCTTTCTTCCGAGATCAAATAACTCCGAAATTGAATGATACCTTGAATGAATGTATTTGCCAAAATATTAGAGGACCTACCGCAGTAAATCGGGTTAATTACGCGGGCGGTGGCATGCTGCGATTGGTCAATGAGGGGCCACGAGCATGGTGGTCCCAATTAGGTCACCCGGGATGCCGAAAAAGAGCTCGTGTTACCGTCCTCCCAAACTGTGATAAACCAGCTGACGATCAGTGACAATCTCAGACAATTAGATTTCTCGCTAGTCATACGAACAAGTTATGGTTCGATCGCTTGTTACAGAAAAAGGGTCTCTTCAAAATCTTCTCGAAAAAGAAATCAACTGTTCGTAATTTTACGGTTTAAATTAGAGTAAATATTATCGGTATCTATTATCTAGACGTTTCTGTGATCTCTTCTGATTGTGAAAGTGATAAGAATTCGACTTGATAGTTCTTATATAATTCAATTTTGATATCTTCGAATTTTTTATAACATGTTCATGTTTATATTTCATATTTCAAAATATTTCTATACTTTAATGCTAAATAGTTTTGATAATCGACACAAGTGCTAATATCGCTGGAGTTTAAATCTCATTTGTTTATATCTTTATATAAATACTGACTGTTATCTAATTATTATTCATTTCATTTTTTTAATTTTATAACATAGCAAAAGTATGATTTGAAAAATTCTCAAAGTTATGCGAGAAACAGTATTATCCTTTGTTTATCGAATTTTATCAGTAACATCGTATCAATGAGATCGTATCAATGAGATATATCTTAAAAATAACATATCAAAATAAAATATATATTTATTTACAGTATTGAAAATTTTTTCAAAGTATATCAATTTTATCCGAAAAAGGAATTATGAGTTTATATAGAACTTGCATGGAATATACTATATTTTAGCGTGGGAGAAGAATGAACACATGTGCTGCAGGCTTTGCTGGGGGTGAATCCTTTACTTCTTCATTTACAAATAGAGAGATTTATAATTAATGATATTACAATAAAATAAAAAAATTAAACTTGCAAATTATTTATCTTTTAGATACTTTTAAGATTTAGCCCTTTTTTTTATTACGATAAAATTCACATTCTTTTGAAGCTTTTTCGATACAGTACTGACTATGAATAATTTTCAGTATATTATATAAAAACTAAAGTATAACTTCAGGTATAAAGTATTTATCCTTTTATTCGCAAACACTTTGGAAAGAGAATTCTTAAGAATGCCTTCCCTGGAACTCCGACGGAGCGAACCGTATCCTGGCGTGGGACAGGACGAGCCACGGATGCTGCGTTCTCTGCTGGGGGCGGCTCGACGCTCTATTCTTTTTTCTCCGTCTCTCTTCTCTTACTCTTCTCTCCATCTATCTCCTCGGCAACCTTCTTTTTTGTCCGCCTCGTCCTTCTCTATCCTTCCTTTGCCTCTTTCGTATCTCTTTCTCTTGTTCCTTTCTTCTTGTACGCAGTGTGTACCTCTCATCTCCGTCCTTCTCCGGGCTCTTCCTTCCATCCCCTCTCCCCCCTCGTCATCCTCTCGAGCTAGGACTCGTCGTGCCTTCAGGAAACGGCTGTCCCACGTATATGCAGGCGTGTGCGTCGTGCGCACGCATATGCGTGGGCCTTTACTGCGTGCGGTGGACGGCAAGGAGGGGTAACAGGTGGATGCGTGCATACGTGTCTCGAATAATACGGGTATATGTATAATACGTACGTATGTTCACGTGTGCGTACGCGTGTACGTGCCGTCCGTCCGTCCGTCCGTCCATCCGCCCGTCCGTAGAAGTTTTCCGTGCGAGATAAAGACCGACCGTTTTATTGTAATTATCGTTACCCACGCGGATCCTCTAATCTGCGTGTCGTTAATTCACCGCTAATGTACGATCCCATGCGCGGTCCGATCTTGCATGCGAATGCGTCTGGATGCAGGGGCATCAATACCTCGCGCAAATGATACGAATAAAGGGAAATGCTCGGCTGTTATTACGGGATCCATGTCTTTTCTTCTCCTCTCTCGCGCGTTGCCGTTATTCTCTTTTTCTCCTCTGTATTTCTTTTTTATAAGCTTTCCCTCTCTCTGCAATCCGCGTCGTTGTACGTACATGTGGAGAATGTGAATACGCGCCGCGTATAGCCAACGCACGATCGCGCGCGCAGGCAGGCACTTATCCTTTCCGAGATTCTATTCAAGGAAGCCGATCCTGAATAGGGGATCCCAAGGGCGCCTACGTAATCCCACCCGCCATTGTGAGGACGCCAACCAGTTTTCTTCCTGAGGCTCTTTTTCACGCTCTTTCCACCGAGCTGGCACAAAATGCAAGGAGGCGCAGGAGGACCCACGTGCATACGCGCCGAGCGCGTATGCACTCGTATGCAACCATTGTCGTTCATACGAATGGCCATACTCCCCCTTTCTCCCCAATCTTCTTTCCATTTTCTTCCTGATTTCCGATTTGTACCTCTCTCTCTCATGGGGGTGTGCGAGATTGAAAAGAACTGCAGTTTTCCGAGCTTAACAGGAGAGTGAGAGAGAGATCTTTTCTCTGCTTTTTGTACACAGAGAAAAATGTTTCTTCATATTTAATATACATCTTTGTTCGACTTATATTTGTATTACTAAAAAAACATTATTTTATATCAATTATTTCATTGAATAGAAACTTGATTATTTTGTTGCATTAAATTGTATTGTTTGATGGAAAATAAAAATTATTTGAAACAATACTTTAAATACGTCTGATTCAAATAAGAGCATTGTTCGTTTCAATTAACTTATTATTTAGAATAACTATTAAGCTTATTTGTTTAAATAAATCGATAAAAAAGTTAATAAAAATTTTATTTAATATAAATATATACATTCCTTGAAAGCCATATAATTGTATTTGTTAGTTTAAACATTAGTTTGGTAAGACTATTTCAATGATTAAAATTTTTTAACTTTAACAAAATTTATTAAAATCCAAAGAAATATTTTTTTGTGTAGTAACTTAAAACAAAAAAATTTCAATTTTTTTCTTTAACGAATGTTTTTACAGATTACATTTATAATCTGCGTCTTTATTTATTTTAACTTACTAATTTACGATTTAACCTATTAATTTGCGATTATCATTATCAGTCGAAAAAATGATAACCTGGAATTCCAACATCATCCTGGGTCACGACAATTCGACTGCTCTGATTTCTCAGTTGTCTACTTTATTTGTGATATCATCGTATCTTGCTGTTTTCAAAGCGCGATCTAGAACATTCGTAGTTTTCATGTTAAAGCTGCTAATCTTCTTAAATACAAGTGATTCTCTGTCTTCAAATAAGCTTCAAATCGTACACAAGGGATCCTTTAAACCATCCGAAGAAAGATTATACCGCTCGTTAGAAGGGATTAAGAAAGGTTTATTTATTTGTTGTTTTTTTACAACTTGCTGAAATCCCTTGTAAAATCATCACCCGCTTCGAACGGGCGCAAACGGCTTTGGTTTTAACAATCCGAGAGAACGTAATTGAACGTCAAAACAATACCTGGAAGTACCTGAGAGTATACTTTGAAATACGGCCTGCTCGCGGTCGGCAATTATCAAAGGGTATCCCGAAGACCCGAGCCCTTTACGAGTCACGCTGAAGACAGGAGCCATCGTAGATCGTATCGCGCGCGTCCCTCCCCTTTATCTCTCCCTTTTCTCCGTTCTCTACGTTTATCTCGGCAGTTCCTACCCCGTTCGTTCGTCATCCTCTTTCCACAGCCCTTGTGTCTTCATTTTTTTTTGCCGCTTTATTTCATTCCACGGATTCATCTTGTTCTTAGATCGTTACTTCGAAAAGAGTCCTTTCGTCCATGACGAAAGTCTTAATGTTGCTAAGTTTATCACGCTCAACAATAGGAATAATTAATCAACAAAGAATTATTTATTTGTTATTTTAAATATCGGTAAACGTTTGATATGATAGATGTATAAATGTATACTGCTTAGAAAGCTTAAATAAACTTGTTTAAATAACTTTTATTATCGGTACGTACAGGTCTCGATGTAAATCAATTTATTAATTTACTTATCTTATTTGCTCCGGGATGAGAGCGTAAAAATAAATTATAAGAAAGATAAGAAATACGGGAGATTATTGATAATTGTAAAATATAAACGAAGATAGCTTTCTGACCGAATATTTAATATTTCTGAAATTTAATATCCTAAAATATTTTTCGTTATCTACACTCAGTTTATAGCACAACATCGGACATGCTCATTTTATTTTGTTTGCATAATTCACATTTGTTTTAAAAATAACCGAGACTAAACATATATGACCAGTTACGCGTGTATACGTAACGTATGCTGATAAAAATAATCGGCGAATAATATGAGAACGGGAGGAAGTTCGAAGTGCAACGATTCGAGAATCATTCAGAGACGGATGCGACTTCAAGTGGAAGGAATTGCGGAGTTCAGTGTTCATTATCGCATCTTATTGCGTAGACTTATTTGCGTATAGATCTGTGTGGAAATTAATTGCATAATATTCGATCGGATGAAGCCCCCTTGCATAAGTAAGCCTGACATCGTCGATTTCTCCGTTCGATACACACGTGTTTCTTCTCACATCGTATTCAATGTTAATTCCATATGAATTACTTGCAGCTTTTCCTCGCGAATTTTTGAACTTTTTCGTTGGATTGTTCGACGAAATAATGCGAGAATGTCGCTAATAATATATACCATGTGTTTTTTGAATTTTGAATTTAAAATATACCAAAATCTTTAATTGCTGATATAATTTTATCACCGAACGTTTTATTGATGCAATTAATTATACATAATGATTTCATACTTTGATTGATAATTGTCAGATTGATAACTGTGTCTGCTAATATTTTTCGTGATAAAATCTTTAATATTTCGCGTTTAAGTGAATAGAAAATCATTTTTATCGCTTTAATTTAGATTCTCATGAGTGATATTCACGCTATCGCTTGTCACAAAATGTCGTCCTAGCCGGTTTCATTATTAATGTTATATTTCGTACAGACGGCCCATGGTGCAAAGTGCACCGTCAGATCTGTTATTATTGTCGATCGGCCGGCCGATACGAGATAAAACAGACTCTTGATTCTTCAACGTGCTTATCGTTTACTCTGGCTTTCGAAAAAAAGACTGGATGACTCAGTAATAATTATCTGTTGCCGATCGGATTGCTAAGAAGATACTCAAAAATTTTGTCCCTCCTCTCCTCCACCCTCCGGGGTAGAACATTTTGTCATTAACAGCATGCAAATTGCTCATCTCCGATAAGACCTCCATTACGTGTCTTTTACATCGTTACAGTTGTTGCGCATTGCATGACGCTTGATCTTGCAGAACACATCGAGATAACAATGACAAAGAGAGGCGAGTGTAACATTTCATCGCTCTCAAATGATTAACGTGACAACCATTAAATTTTAATTATTTTATGCATATTATTATGTCCTTGTACGTTGTAGAATTAATTGAGGGAAAGCAAAAGTCCGCTTTCCTGCGGATATCGTTACCGTGAGGTCATTGGGGAATTCGACAAATTTAACGGCTGAAAACGGGCGTGACAAGTGCATGCGCTGCGTCTGGGAAAGCACAGGGAAGGGCGTCTCGCGAGGTTTCTCTTCGCCATGCATGTTGCAAGGTGTCTGCGTTGGTAGTGGTAACGACGGCGGTGGCGGTGGCGGTGGTTCCTTCGCGGCCATCGAATTAATAGGCCATCTGCTCTTCCCTGTGCCTCCTTTAAGGAAGTCAATGTTTAGGAAGTCCATGGGAAGTGGCGACAACGGAAAGCCCCATAAAGCGAGAAGCAGGAGAGGACATGGGAACGGACCTTCGTAAGGAAGTCGAACGGTCCTACACGGTGTACCGGCTCCCTTCGCCTTTTGCCCGCAAAGTGGACGCGGGGGTGTGCGTGTGAGTTCGTCCTTGTAGTCGATGTGCTCGAACGGTCGTGGTTAAATTGCATAATAACGATATTTACAAGCAACGAACATTGCGCATTACGCAAAAATCTTAAGACGACACAATCAAATTTTGCATGAGAAAAAATAGTATTTTATAATTCATAAATTGTTAATATCAGCTCACACACAAATTAATTTCAATCTCATTGGAATCAATATCATATTGATGCAAAAACCAATTGGTATCTTATACTTCTTTGCCCGGGCAATACAACATTTGAATGATCTTTTTTTCTCTTGCCAATTTGTTTCGCCTTCTACATTTGGAATATTTTTTTTTCTCTTTGCAAATTTGTTTTTTCTCTGTAGGATATGACTTGTAAGTTTCGGCAAGGAATGACGGTCCGGCATAATGAAGGCAAATTCGTCCGTTTTCGTGTGCGCGCAACCGCAACGAGAATACTCGGAGCAGAGAGCTTGTTTGTGTCTTCTGATCTCACTGCGTGGCTTCTTCATCCTCGGTACCCTCCACGGAGTATTCGATATGGGAAAGAATGTCGTCGATCGGGTATATACACACGCGATGATGAACGGACAGGGATACTTTGTTGGCGAGAAATTAACCGTAAATTTCTACGATGACCACCATCGTCGCGGCATATCGCAAGAGTTTTCTTTTTCTTTAGGTTGAGCGTTGGATAATGTCGCTGAGAAAATAGATCAATAGATATCTGAGAGATACACGCGGTAATCTGTTCGAATTTATTCAAGTGGCGTCGCAGGTATATGTAATATTTGCAGAACATTCAGTGCGTCTTTTATATTTAAATCCGAGTGCGATAAAATTCCGATACTGCTGATTTTTTTTGTAGACGTAAATCTTTCTAAAAATATATGCTGTATTGTCTCTTCAGCTGCAAAAATATTTATGCAAAAGATGTTTGCCATAATTTCGCGTCTCAAGGCTCGTGGATGAGCAGACATTCATCAAGGGGGTCATTCGCATTCTCCGTCCTAAAAATAATTTGTATTCTTTGTCACGATATTTACAATAATTATTACATAGTAAAGATCCATATCGTCGTAGTCAAATGTACGGAAACGACAACGTCGCGATCCGTCGCGCGGATGATTGTAACTAGAGATCTCGCAGCACTTGCCCGCATGCTGGATAATTGTCAAAATCGAGCATTCTGAAATTGGAGTGTACTGCACGGAGGAACTCATCGCGGTGAACGGAAGGCACCGTTCTTTTTTGGTCTATCAGTCGTACGGCGATGGCACGGGACCATGTTGCCGGCAGAACAAGATTAATAAATCCAAGGGGCTGCCGCTCGCCTGGTAACAATAACGAAACACCTTTTATGCACGCGTGGATTCCACCTCTTCCTCCTCCACGGCCGCTACCACAACCGCCGTCGTCTGCCGTCTCGCTTCATCCACGTGAGCTTCTTCACATTCACCTGCTGCTATTCGAAGATCAGCTGCCCTAACCGCCACCTTGGCAGCACCTTGCCCACCTCACTGTCCTCCTTCAACTCCACCGCCACAGACGGACTCTTCCTTCGAATCTTCTTATCCTTCTTCCGCTGCCTCCGATCCTTCCTCCACCCTTTCCCTCGTCTTCTTCTTTCTGCATTCGCGCCTTACCTTCGTTCTTCACCGAGGCCGTTTTCCTTCGCCTTCTCATTTGTTTCGTTCTACTCTCCGTCTTCGCGGCCTTTATCCCGCCAGCACTTCGGCTTCGTCTTCTTCTTCTTCTTCTACTTCTCCTTCTTCTTCTTCGTGGCTGTCTCCTCGGGGCAACCGCATGCCCGCGCTCGCTCGGGATTTTTTCCAAAAAATCCAGCTGCGCTGATCTTTTATGGGGGTCCGGCCGCTCGCTACTCCGCGTCGCTGCAGCTTGCGCACTTGTGACACGCGTATTCCATTTTCGAGGCGAGCCGGTGGCCGGCCTTGCTCGTAATTAATCGCTCCGCAGCATACCCTAGGTAACAAGGTTTCATGTTATGTACACAGTGTAATCGGCCACTCGGTTATCGTTAATTTATTGTCACCGCACTCCCCAACGAGTGCTCATATTCGACTGGCATATTTGACCGCGCGCTTTCTACTTATTCTCGCTGTTTGTTCTACGCTTCACGCGCCGCGACTTTAGCTGCGAGTGGACGGTTATCGGGAGAAAGTAAGTGTCAATTCGCGGAGTGTTAGCGCCTCGCGCCTCGCCGTGCGTATCTCCGGTTTCTTTTTTTATGGGCATCGAGCGCACAGTGCAAATTAAATTACGTAACACCGTGGTAATGTCAACGCGCGCGCGCGCGCGCGCGTAACGGCACGGTAATATGTTTTGACAAAATTTATTCGTTATTCAGCAGGTGAGAGGAGCACCGATCGGGAGCACCGAAGAGACCTACGAGGGGATTATTCATCTGCGGCGCCATAAGCGTTCGGCGCGCGCGAATGTGCGTGTTTCGCGTAATTTAGATAATACGCCCGGGTACGGGAATACGTGTTACTTTCTTCGTGCCGCAAGTTACTTTGTAACACGCGCGCCCATCGGCGATAAGGGGGGATCGTGTCTGAATTGCCTCGCGCGCATAACCGTCGCTTAATTCCGCGGCGCAAAATAGGATCTTCACAATCAGTTTGTAAATGTTGTCTTCGTGAACGGCATTAGAAATGATCTTATCGAATTGGAATTGATTTGAATTGATAATTAAATTAGCAGCACGAATACACAACGACGACGCCTCTATATAGATATCTTTTATTGCGGACGTACGACGAAATTCGAATATCATTAAAATCCTTTTTTTATTTTCTTTACAGCGAAATTCGGCATGCACACTTGATGAATAAACGCTATAATAAGAATAGAGATATCCACGTCGATGACGATGAAATTAATGCGTTGTGTTAAAAAGTTACAGCGCATATAACAGCGGATATAAATTCTACGATGATATAAGAGCGATAAATCAATTGGAACAGTGCACACATATTTCTTGTGAATCGATTCGAGAGTTTGAATGCCATCGTATTTTTAATATGCGTTTATTCATATTCTCGACATTTAAAATCTACCATTTGCGGAATGCAAGCAAGAAATCCAGTTTGCGGCATTCCTGGTCGCTTCGACGGACACGGCAGTCGAGCAGAACCAATCCTGACGTGGTGTCGGGTCGCTTAATGAAATTCAAACAGGGTCCTGCCGAGCGTATCGGTTACGTTTCCACCCCCAGCGTCTTGTACGGCGTCTCGAAAAAAGGGTTGGCGCCCCGTTTCTTTCCCACGGCTCGACGAGTATCTCGACTACGGGCGGCCTACTAAGCGGCACCGTTTTAGGATCAAGAACTCTAGTGGATTTGTGGGAGAAAAAATCCAGTACAAAAATAGGAGACAATTAAATGTATAGGAAAGTAGAGAAGGCTTTATCAGTATTAAATTTACGATAAATTTACGACACTTTCGATCTCGATGAAACAAATTACACCTCGATAGAACGCTCAGTTTCTTTCAATCCGCAGGTTACAGTGTTTCTTTTCTCTATCTTCACTCGTTTCTGTATTTTAACGAAATAAAACAGAGCGGCCGGGAGGTGGCTCCAATTGGAAATTCGGAGAGCGAGATGAATCGATAATGATTAGATAATCATTAGGCAGGCGGGCGCATTTGGTACAGCCATTACCGATCGATCCTTTCTTCCCAGCGAGTCCCGCGGTCGGCGAAAAGGCCCTCCTTCTGTTCCCCTCCGCGTGGAAAAAAAAGAGGAGTCCACCACTGTGGGAGATCGCGTACGCAGGGTGCAGGCCGGGGCCGTGAGGAGCCGTGAGAGGAAGCCTGCGCGCGCGGTGCGAGAAGGACGAGGAGAATCACCTGCGGTGCACCTGCTGTGCAGGGGGCTCCTTCGGTCCCGTATTAAAAGTGTATCAGACGCTCTCCGGTCTTCCCCTCGCCCTTCCATTCGCCGTACCACTGTTGCTCCTCCGCGTCCTCCTCCGCCTATATACTCCTCCACACGCCACGGAATACCTGATGGCCCTTCGCACGATAATTGCCCTTCAACCGTCTTTCGTCTTTCGTCTTTCGCCTTTAGTGGAAACGATCCGGCTGCGCGTGTGCGCGCGATCGGGCCCGTTCCTGCAAATTGCGAACCGTTAGCGAATCGTCCTGCTGATCCGCGAGACATTGTTGAAGCGTGAAGCATGTAATCCTATAAAAAAATATAAGCAATAGTAATTGTTGGAAGAATATTTTTTATGCGTGGTAACGAGATGTACTTCTTCATGCCGTAATCAAATACTTTTATATACTTTCCGAGCGAGTTAGAACGTATACTACGACAATAGAGAAAGCGATAGCGATGGCAAAGAATTAGCGTTGAAGATGTGAAAGATGAACGGTTTAAGGGTTTTCTATGGACATGTATGTATATAGTATGTAGGTAACGCGTGCTTCTTCGATCACCCTTTTCTCCGTTCGCTTCAATGCCTCTGCTACCGATGCAAGATGGCCATTGGCCCGTTTGAAAATTGCCCTCGCAACCGACGTTGCCTGAGCGCGTGCTGGATCGAGCTGTGGAGGAGGCTAATAGCGTATGATTGCCAAGCTTTTGCCTGCTGAAAGAAACAATTTTGCCGCATCGCCCTTTTGAATGACTCTGACGGCATAACATTCTCGTTTGGCAAAACGTTCCTCACAAAAGCCTGATTCTGCATTTATGCAGAGCTCGCCAATTGAAATTTGCGCGCGAGAAATGCAAGAATGTCTTGAAAAGGAGAAAAAGAGCTCGCAAGAGTCTTCTTTAAAGAATTCCTTTCTGTTCGAGAGAGGTATGCCTTTCATGTAAAACCTTCAAATGTGTATTTCTAAACGTGTGTAAAAGTGCCTAGCTTCTCAAAAGTCCGATGATTATCTTCTCGATTCTTCGACTTCTCCTTCATTTTTATTAGGATATTCCTCCTTTTCTCCTGCCCTTTACCACTTCCTGTTGCGACCGTCTCCTAAAGAGATCGCATCAATTTGCTTTTTTTTTCTAACGGTCTCCCGAAGAGATACGTTTCCCGCACACGTACCGCGCGGCCGCACTCGCTTGCGACGGACAGCAGGAGTAGCGAGCAACGGCCAACAGGTGTATAGCAGGTGCACACCCCGTGCGCCTTGAAGAGCGCTGTGGAGAGCTAAAAAGTTTCACGTCTACCTGAAGGTCCCACGCGAGAAGACGACGCGACTTTCAACCGTCGTTTTCGGCGGTGTGTGCCATCACCCTATCGCCGTTCCCACCCCACGTAGACGTCGCGCTTACGAAACTACGACGTATGGACAACGACATTTTGGGCCCACTATTCTTCGACCACGTGCTGTGGTTTTCGACAGAAGAAGCGCGTGTCTCACGTAGTCTCTATGTATTGTGATCTACAATTAGGATTATAATTGCTTACTGTACAGAGCTTATATGTCACTCGCTGATGAATAAGGCGGGAAGGCTTTATCATTTTTGTCAGTAACGGTTGTACGTACGCAACGGAACTGTTATGGCTCTAATAAACCGCCTTTATCGGAGCTCCCTCGAAATATAAAGCTTGACATAACAGAATCGTAATGTTACATTAAATGAAACGACGTTTGTACGCCGAGAGGCACGCAACGTAATAAACATCGCGTTGAATGGAACGGCGAAGAAAGAAAGAAAAAAAAAAAGAAACAATTGACGAGACCGCGATGATGAACGAAGAGATGAGGCTAGTAATGAAAATGCGAATGGGTCAGTAAGAGAAAAGGAAGAGTGGGAAGAGATGGGTGAGGAAGCTTAAAGAGATCACCGCACCGGTAAAAGAATGCTACGACGCAATGAGGCGAAAGCGGTCAGATCGAAACAAGAGAGGCGAAGCGGAAAAACGGGAAGAAGAGGACGACGAGAAGTGGAAGAAGAAAAGGAAGAGAGTCGAAACGGAACGTGGTAGAGGAAACGAGTGGGAACAATACGTGCGTAGTGGTAACACCTGCGTCTTATTATCGATCATCTATCGATCCGCTCCCTATGCTCGCAGCCTACCCTTCGGAATCACTATACGCGGCGCGTTGTGTTTTCGACCGTTAAAAACCCACCCTGTCGTGGAGGAACCGTCAGGTGCTTCTTCCTGGACGGCAAGTGCAGGCGGCACAAGTGCCTTTTCGATTTAATGACACGTTGTCCCACACGAGCGCCGGCCACGCATACACGCGAGCACCTTTCGCCTTCCTTGAGGTCCTTCCGAGTTTCCGTTGGCCGCGCCACTAGGCCGTACGTGGCACTTCTAATTTATTCTCCTGAGGAAAAAGAGGGGACAAAAAAGAAGAAAAATGGAAAACTCCTCGCAAGTCGTACGGCAAATACGTCGTTAGGTAAAATATGCTTTGAGCTGTCGAAAAGCGCTATCTTTAATCTTTTGTCGTGCGAAAAAGATCGGTGTCGATGAGTCGCGAAATGTGAGATCGCCAGCTTCGTTCGGACGTGCGTGACAATCGCGTAAAAAATAATACAGGCGTTTTATCTCGAAACAATGCTGCTCGCGCATTTTTACTTATCGAAATTCAATTGAGTTTAATGATCGCACCTGTACGTCCCTTTCTCCCTGCCGGAACATCGTCGAGACATTCCGGCAGCTGTAGCTGTACATAAGGGACCAACGTGTCCCCCCGTGCTGGTGCTGGTACGTATGCGTGTACGTACAGGTGGAAGGTATGATCATGAGACTCCTGCTTCTCCTCCTCCTCCTTCCTCTGCGGAGGCCCGTCTGCCTTTGTTGCGATTTTTCATCCGCTCCTTAGCGACACGGAGCGTAGCTACAACTGCTCCAATTGGACCTCGAGTATGTATTAATTAAATATTAATGGCAACAAGCCTAGCGTTTCGTAATTTCCTGTCGAAACCATAATTTGCGAGACGCGACAATTTTTATCGCTCGAGGTTTCACCAACGCCAATGAATTCAGCCGAGGCGATCGATAATTTAAAATAAATGCAAAGTCCCCTTTTAAATCGCCCGGTGTCGCACAATGTAGACTAACTTAACACTTTGAGCCATCTGCCCCGTATCGGGCATATGCTATAGGGATAACATCGAAAATGATCCGAAACAGGCACGAGAGAGGAAGAGAGAGAGAGAGAGAGCAAAACGGACTCTGTCTCTCTTTCTCTATAAGCTCCTGGCACTCGCTACCCGGCTGTCAGCGATCCACCTGTTGATTTCCAAATCAAAATAATATCACGGTTGCCACATTTTCACGATGATCGTCTTTCTTTCTCAAGCTTTCCCGCGAGGGGAACGTAAATATCGCGGCGGCGGAAGTGGGTGAAGCTGTAACGCGTTTGCAAGATAAAATTTTATGTCCGTCATTATCATATTGATAGAATGATATTTCCTGTTTCTCACAGATATACATCAGGTTCTTCCGTGATGTTGCTAGAGCGTAGAATGTTCATTGATAATATTAATCCTGTTCCGGTAACTTTTAAATATGACTTTTCGTTTAAAAAAAATTATTTCGTAGAAAGTTATCAATGATACTTTTTAAATATAATTTTTCGTCTAAAAACGTCTTACTTTGTATAAAATCATGGGTGATCTCTGTCAATCTCTGCATCCTTCATCATGTGTCTAAAAATCATTAGCGAGTGTATTAATGTTGTTCTCGCGATAATTTTATTCGTTCCATTGTAGAGAACATTAATTTCCTAGGTAGAAAACAGCAATTTCGTTTAATCGCTTCCAGATTCCATTGTTGACTACCAGTGGGACCCCCATGACTGTGGCGAACCGCGGGGGTGTAATGGGAAACAGCGACGGCAGGACAACTCTCGGGCAAGTCCTGATTTATGAACGAAATCTCGAGTAAATGCTCGTTTCCGCGCTCTGCCGGGCGTGAAATGACTTTGGGCGAGTTTCTCACTGCAACTGGGGGGGCATCCGCGACGCGACAGCGAATCGACTATGCGTGCAGTTCCGGTTCCTGTGGACCGGAAGTGCCAGTTCATATCGCCCTATGACCGTCATAATTTCATGAACAATCGCTTTTCCCGGCACTTTTGTCTAGCTATAATTATAAAATATGTTTATAATAAATTGTATTTTTCTTTACATATGCGTTTTACCGATGGTATTGATTCCAACACACTATAAATAAATGAAAAATGTAAGAGTCAGGTATGAGATACTTTTCTATACGCTTTTTTTCAATAAATAGCAGTAAAAATTGTACGCTTAATGCAACATGTTAGCATTTTCATGGGCCACGCAAAGGCCGGCGTGGGAATTGTACAAAAAAATAGCGGTACGCAATATCAGAGGCAATATTAGTATGTAATTTGCTGGTAATCAGCAATGTAATCGAACGGCCGCGCGAAGGGAACTAACGACGCGCTGTCCATTTTATTATCGACGGTACGCGCAATTGCGCCTACATTAAGCAAGATAATTCTTGCGACCCGGGATATAACGAGGGATTACATGCCGTTTGAGTTTCGGCCGCGGCTTCGGCGACGGAGCCGGAAGCCCGTTCCCGCCACAATCAACGGCATTCACATTCCCCCGGGGACCGCCACGTCGAGTCGTGGGCGCGGCCGATGACTCCGAAAGCATCGAAATTAAAGGGTTATACCGGCTTTTCACTCGGAAACAAAAATCCGAAATTACGATCGCGTTACGTGTCCTCCCCTAATGGTTTCTCGTCGTGCTCGTTTCGCCTTCGATTAGACAACGCGATTCTTCGAGCACGCAATATCGCGGACGACTTTAATCTAAATTTTTTATAGCATTTATTTTACTTAATAATTGTCCACGAGCGATTAACCAAATTTTTTTTTTAGAAAACTGCAACTTTTTCGTTATTTTATCCGCGTCCCATCTTTTTTTCCACAGATGCCTGTTTTTAATATCGTACTTGTCCGCGCTTATGTAAAGATAGCAGCTCACCCCTCTCGTTTACCAAGGCGAGGTCAAAGGTCGTCTTATAAATTAAGCTTTTATTGCAGCCGGCATCGTCGCCGGCCGCAGACGAAAAGCCTTTTATTCGATAGGAGTTCCCCTCCCGTCTTCGATTTAACGAAAGCGACGGTGGGAGAAGAAGAAAGCGGGATGACTTAGAGCGGGAAGAGGAGCGACGAGGGGTTCCAGCGAAAGAGAAAGACGGCGATGGGGAAGCAGGGAAAGAGAGAAAGAGAACTGTTTTATCTGCTCCCCCATGATTTTTGCTAATTAACCTCGCCGCAGGCACCGCTTCATTTTTGTTGCACGAGAAGAGATTAGCTTGTTGCTCCCGAAAGATACCGGCGGGTCACTCCTCGGGGAGAGGACGGCGCCTTCTATCCTTCTGCATTCCTTTTTCATTGATTCAACAGGATCTATCATTATTAACGGATTATCCACAGCTAAATAAAACATTTTGTGGCATCTAATTATTTAACGTTATCGATATATACATTCACATTGTATCATGAGATTCGTATCTTTGAAGTTTGAGGACCGTTCGTGTGAAAGTTACATCCCTGATTTACGCGCTCTCATCTCGGCGGGAATTGCATGCCGTGTTTACAATTCGGTTTTATCAGTCCCGCTGATATCTGGTAGACAGTCGGGTCAGTCTGTCTCCTCTTCTTCCTTCGGTTCGCGAGGAAGAGAAGACAATGTTAGCGACACACAAGCGCGCGCAGCTGTGCGCAAAATTAATGGTATATCGCGTCGGCGTATTTACAGTATCTACCAATAATGCGGCACCGTTAATTAGCGAAGTGCCGCGGTAGACGTTGCCGTGGAAAAAAAAATAAGCGATGCTCGAGACGATGACGATGATAAACTTTTCCCGGGACAGAGACGAACCGGATGGAAATGTTTTACATATTTTTTTTTTATGAAATCCACATTCCTTTATTTATTCCTCGTACAATAAATCTTTACCGAGAACGTCGCGCATTACAAGAATAAACGGAGAGAAAAAATATTATCGGAGCGACCTTAGAACAGCGAAAAAAATTACGCCGATCGCGCAGCAGACTATTATTATGACGCAAATGGCCGACTCGCTCTATGATTATTGTTGAGAATTTCGTAGAGATTTATTTCCTCGCGCGGCGCCACGGAGGAGACGTGAGAATTAAAATTTGCTTTTCGACACAGAGACAGACGTGACTCCGTGTCGGTGTCATTAAGTATCCAGATTTCGTGTCATTACGGCTCTCGTAATTGCGTCGCCGTGCCTTCTTCCGTGACTCGGCCGCGATTGTCTCCTTTCGATTAGAGGCCGCGTCAGGTGTTGCCGGCCTCGATGCGGTTCCTAGTCGCATCGGGATTTAATGACCGGTATAATCGACGTCACGGTGCACGCACGGGTGTCTAAGTGGTCGGAACGACGGAGGGTTGACGGGTTGGGCTTTATCGCGAGACCAGGGAGGCGAGGGGGAAACGGATTTTTCGCCGGGGCAGCTTCTCTCTCTCTCTCTCTCTCGCGGTCAAAGTTCGGACAGATAATACCCGCCCGCTCTTCACCGACAGTCCATCGTCGAGAGATAACAATGCGCCTCGTTTATTTACGTTCGCGCGTAAATGGGCGCGTGCTCGCGGATACACTTTCGCACGTTATCGTACTTTTCTTCGCGTGAAAGAGGAAGAGGACGACCGATGTCGTCGCTCGAGACATAAGCGTGATCGATAGTCGCGTTTTATATAATACTACTAACAATGTTTGTGATAGAAGTGCATTGCCACGGTGCGCTCTTTGCGCTTCAATCATCATGCGTTTCATTAATCATCCGTTTGAAAAGCGCAAAAAGTTACGATATAACGACGCTTAAATAATTTATCAAATATCTATGTAACTATGAGCAGTTCTAGCTCAGATAATTCGCATTGTGCTTGGAGCAAATACATAGAACAGATATATGATCTGTTACTCGTTAAGATACATATTTTATTGTGAAAACTTTATCTAAATAATTTATAAATGTGAGACAATATTTTTATTTATTATTCATAAATAGGATATTCTTCGATATGTTCTATTGCATACAATTTAGAATTTATATAGATGTATATATGTATATTGTAGATATTGAAGAAACATATTTGAGTCGCAATTGGTAATTTATCAATAACTGGTAAGCTGCAGAGTAACATTTCTCGGTTTATTAGATGCAATCTAAATAATATATGTCATAAAGAAATAGCGAATTACTAGACTTCTTCTCTAATACTTTTCCTTAATTAATTATAGTTTTGTTCAAAAGAAAAATTTAAAATGTTCTCCATCAACGAAACACTGCAGAATACTGTAACTGTGGATAAATATTTGTGCTTGGTAAGAAAAGACCTGATAGGTTTCGAAGATAATCGCAGAACACCGACATGAACGATCGTCGATGAATCAGTTTACAATATCGCAGATTGAAAGTTGCGGCGGATTTTTTATTAGAAGAAATATTCAACAAGGAATCCTAAATCAAACTGTATCTAAGGATTTTAAAATGCCAAAATTTGTCATTAAATATGAATTTCTCTATTTTGTAAGAAGACTAAAATATAAATGTAGGTAAAATAGATTGTCTACTAATTGAAATGTAATACAGTATAACGAATTTATTTTTGTTTATGAACATCACCTTTCTCGTACAACAGGTACATACATAAACATGAATTACTTTGTTGAATGTACAGTTTCACTCAATCACAATTCTATGTTCGTTATATTCGGTGCGCTGAATGAATAAATGGATAAGAACAGCTTATAAGTATTTACTCTCAGACATATGCAGGATTTAATTAAAATTAGGTAGAAATTAGGAACATTTGTGATGTCTTTATTTACTTAAGAAGAATAAATATCTTCGTCGAATATGAGTGGAAACGGATATTCTATGCAGGTAATTTCTCTTTTATTTTTTAAAATATAATCTAAGCTTATAAGTGTTATAAAATTTTATAATTTTGATATTCTTGTTTCTGTAATGTATGCTTAATAAATTG
>VBVQ01002723.1:0-23160 GCA_011636635.1 Tetramorium simillimum
GATATATCTATAGATCTAAATAATATCTATAGATATAAAAATCTATATCTATATCTACATCTATAAATATAAAAATCTATTTTTGTGTTTTTATAAATTTCAAAATTTTAATATTATTTTTATATTTATACAGATGTTAGATATTTTTACATATTCATATACCTACAGGTTTATTTCTCTATTTTGTTTTATGTTTCTTTTCCAACAAATTTTTTATGATTTTGTAACGATTATCTTTTGATCAATTAATTCTATAGAATATCTTGATATTCCGTAATGAAGGAAATTTCATGATTTAATTAACATCTAAAATCAATTATCATGCATATTAAATTATTAATAAATATTAAATATTAATAAATATTGATAAATATTGAACCAATTTTATTGAGTACATTTTGTCATTAGAATTTAAGATAGTAGTATTACATGTTTTATTCAAGTAACTGAAAAAGAGGAGCAGCAGTCGTGCATAATTCCCATTACTTTACATTTGTACTCAGAATCGTGTCGCGCGTGGCAGCACTGATTGCTCGTCTTGCAAAACTCGTCTTTACAATTCTTACTTTAAAATATTTAATTTGCAACTAACTTGCAAATAAACTAATATTGTTATGGATATTTATAAAGTCACTACTGCATAATTCTTATTGCAGTAGTGATACTGTAAATATAAAGATCAGTTGTTGTTAAGATTAAAATTAAACGTTAACATTATTCTCTAATATTATGATTAGCGAATTAATTTAGAGTCAAATTTAGGTTTTAATTAAAATTGAAACTGAGTACTGAAAAATAAAATTTGATTTTGTGACATCTTGCAGGCCTAAATCTAAATTTGAATCTGAATTTGAATTTAAAATAATTTAGATTATTTTTGTCCAGATTGAAATGAAAACTTCTATTAAATCTAATTTGAATTTAAATGAACTTTCTCGAGCTTCTGGAATATAATTGATTTAAAATATAATTCCCCTTTTTCAGTCATCGCTTATCGACCGAGAGAACTGTGAGTATTCCCCTTCGCCGTGGACCGCGAGCATGGCAGTAGTGGCGCTGCGGATCAATCGGACCAGCCGGGACCATCCGGGTACGGTACCGTCTTTACTGTTTCCGCCTATTATTTTCCGCGAACGGAGAACTTTTTGACTCGCTCGCGCGATCAGTCGCGCGCATGCATTCACTCTCCTCGCAACGCGAGTCAGAGATCGGTATGATAAGAAGATCGAAAACGCGGTGAATTACAGTCGGGGAGAGACCGAGTGTACTCACGGGGTTGGGGTGGTAGTGGTGGTGCTGCTGCCGATGCACCTCGCAACCCTTGCCCGAGGCACGTATCGCATCGTCGGCCACCGTCACACTGTTGCAATTCTGTCGTCGGTTTCCTTTTCATCTTCTCGCTTTAATCATCATCACCATATGATTTTTTTAAATAATCGTACTTCGACCGTGTAACTGGCACTCACATCAGTCTGGAACTTAATTTGCGTAAATTGAAAATAATTATAGTTAATCAATTTATTGCGTGAGAATCAGAATATTTATGTGATATCTTTACCGTGAAATCTAGTTAATGATATACATATATCAATTAATTACTCCAGCTTATGTTTATATGCGTTTATTTGCGTTTTCCTTTCAATATCACGCTGCATCATAAGTACGCTATATTATTTATTATAATTTATTATAATGGCGTGAACTTCGATGAACAAACAGATATTAAATATAAGTTTTTATTTAAATATTATCGGAATTATATAATGCAATATTCAATTCTTTTAATTCAGAGAATATTACAATTTAAGATTTCAACAATTTAATATTTTAAAAATACAATTAGTTTGTTGAAATTATGTCAACCAATTTTTTTGTTTGTTAAAATGTTACGAAGCTTCCAATATACAGTTAGCTGTGTGTAACTTTGAAATGTTTGGAATTACTTATAGAATTCTCATTGTGTACTTGTAGAGAGAATGTATTGTGCTGCCTCAAGTACCGTACGTTCATCTCGAAAAATTGAATAACGAACGAAACGAGTAAATAAGTCTATTTACAATAGATGACGTATGCGAATTACTTTCGAAAGTAGGATATCTTCGAATTTTTCTTTTGTGCGTCTCAGTAGGTTATTATCATTAATTTCTGAGAGACATAGAAAAACAAAGAGAATTAAAATTCTAATTGAAATTAATATTATACAGTCTACCGTTAAAACGTTGACATTTTTACATTTTTTACGTACAATTGCCATAAATTATTATGTGTGTATGAATATGCATAATATTTTTACTGTATACATTGTTCGCTCATAAAATATCTTTTTACGTGTCACAGCGAGACATAAAATGTCGACCCGACGTCGATTTCACGTCGATGTGTGAGTTTGAAATGGGATTGAAATTAACATCGATCTCTTTTTGTTCCTGATGTTGATCTCCTGTCG
This sequence comes from Tetramorium simillimum, assembly GCA_011636635.1. Classification (NCBI taxonomy): domain Eukaryota; kingdom Metazoa; phylum Arthropoda; class Insecta; order Hymenoptera; family Formicidae; genus Tetramorium; species Tetramorium simillimum. Next base: position 2,447 of record VBVQ01002723.1, read on the forward strand.
ACTCGAACTGCGTATTCGATTCGATGTTGATTAAAAATGGAAATCTTGTATCGTTTGATACAATTGTGTAGGAAAACAATTTTTGATTTATGATTAGCACATAAAAGAATAAGACATTTAAGAAGCTAGAATACTTCATCAAAGTCTAGTCGACGTCGAAATAACCTCCATCGGAATATTGCAGAAAATGATAATAAATTTAATATTGAATCGGATAAAATAAATGTTTATTTTAGAACAATTAATCCTTATATTGCGTTAAAATATAATCAATTTTAATATTAAAATTGATTTTGGTGCCTTAACAATTTAGTCGAAATCGACAGATTTTTTATGTTAATTTTGATATGACAATGAATTTTATTATAACATCGACGTTATTTCAACGTCGATTCGACAGCAGTCTTCTTACTGGGTGCTCGATTTATTAAATATTTTCTTCACATCATGTCAATATCAAATTCTTTAAGAGATTATTTATGATGAAGGCACTTGATAAATCACATGCACTCAAATGAATAACAAAAATATAGTTTTGTATTATTGGATTTTTTAATATAGAAGAAATTTTGATTTTTTGTTTATAACTTACATTTCTCCCTTAATCTGAGGAAAATGTTAATTGCTGTTTTTTTCTCATAATAATGTAAAATACATTGTTTAAAAAGTGGCTCTGCAGGAAATTTAAATAGAAATAAGAAAAATTGTTTTAACTTTATTTTATTTTTAAAAGGGATCTTAAAATGAATAAAATAAAACAAACTTTAGCAAATATTAAAGCTACTGAAAGTAAAATTTAAAAAATTTTTTGCTCCAAAAATGTATTTCCTAACATAGATCAGATTTCCTCTATTATGAAAATTGGTGTAAATAGTGTGACACATTAAATGAAAAAAAATTTACCTTTGTCTATTGATGAGAAAGCAATAAGTAAAACGATGTTTACTGTGTAATAAAATCACAAAAACAAATCATAAAAATCAAAAATAATTTCCTATCACTTCTCTATCAGACATCACTTATTACTTTATTATATTTATGTAAAAAATTAAAAGTTATAACTTAGATGCTAAGAGCACAGCTAATCAAAGCCAAACAAACTTGTTTAACAAAATTGTATAATTATTATACAATGATGAAGAAAAGAAGCAAAATTTTTAATTTGAGGTGGAAACGTTTCCTTCACTGATAACATCGTGACAGAAACATTTTAGATTACTTTTCATTTAGAATCATTTTGATTCACCTTACTTATTTAGAATAATAGATTTAGAATCATTTTGATTCACCTTACTTATTTTAATTTATGGCATAAATTATCACAGAATTTCAAGAAATTCTATGATAATTGATGCTATAAACTATTCTTCTTTATGAATGCAAAAAGGATTTGCAAGAAAACATATGCCTTTAGAATAAATCTATAATAATAATAATAATCTATAATAATAATAATCAGTAGGTTAAAGATTAGACAAACACTTGTATTATCGTTTCTTTTTTTACATTTTTAGAATCATGAACATGAACAAATGATACAAGCAAAAAAGTTATATCTATACATATTTTAAATATATAGCTATGTTATAAGAATAAGAATAAAATTTAATTAATGTAATTAGGTTTCGTATGCACGCAATGCGATATTATTTTATCGATCGATTTTATCTCAACCGAAAAGGACAGCCTTGACAAAGTTCTGCAGCACCCACTTCACCATTCCCAGATCAATATTGCTCAATGTTATTGCACTGGCAATTTATGCACAACAAATGTTTGATGAAGGGACGTGAAACTCCATTCTCACATCGGTTTTAACATCGTGCTGAAACGACAACTCTTTTTCGGCGCGACGTAGATGTATAATTTAAAAAAACTTAATAAAATTTCAGTTATTTTTATGAAAACGTTCATGGTTCTTTAAATGTGTTAAAATGAATTAATTGATATAATATTTTGATATACAGAGAAAGAAAGAGAGAACGGCTTTCAATCTTCTGATTTTTATTCTTTACCGCAATTTCTGACTTTAATTTTTTAATCTGAATTACATACTTGAATTTAAATTTCTAATACTTATAATTACTTATTATTTTAATTTAGTTTGTTATTTAATTGGCTAATTTTTTACTTATTTAATTTGAAACATTAATTAATAATTTCTTTATACATCGTACACCTAAATATTTTGCAGAAAAATTATTAAAAATAAATGCTTTTTATTACATTGCATTGCATTTTATTGCATTGTCTAGGAAAAATATTGCTAAATCTGTAACAATAAAACACCAATTACAATTTTGTTTCAGACTAAAAGCACATAAAAGTATATTACCTGAAATTAAAGTTGGTTCTGGAGAAATTTTGAATATTACTTTAATTGACTATTATGAATTGTTTAAAAATAATTGATTAGAATTAGAAGACAAAATGTGTTTTATTACTAAATGGGTGGAATACAAAGGTACGCATTATCAGACAGGAATGGTTTCAATAATAGATTATGATACTGTAAGCCCTATTTTTGGAGAAATTACAAAAATTCTTATTCAAAATAATCAACCATTATTTTTATGTTTTACATATAAAACTATAGGATATAACTCTTATGTTCATGGTTATCAAATTTCAAAAAATTATAACAAATTTATGATTAAAACTCAAAAAAATTTTTCCAATCCATTTCCTAAATGTTCACATATAATAAGCAATGGTGAAATTTATTGTATATTAAAATATTCTGTTTAAAATAGTATAGATAAAATTTATTTCTTACGTGTTTTAGAACAAAATAATTAATAAATAAATAGTATTTTTAAATAGGAGCAAAACGATTAATTTATATTATATGCTAATATAATAGCAAAATTATTTTGCTCATATAGCTAAAATGTACTTTTAATTCAGCAAATGTATTTTGTTAGTATAACAAATTAATTTTGTCTATACTGTCAAAACAAATTGTTAATTCAACAAAAATGTTTTGTTAATCTAGTGAATCTTATCTCACTCACATATCAAAATTGCATTGCTGATATAGCAAGAATGTATCAAAAACAGAGCAGAAATTATTCCATTCTTATACCTAAATAATTCGTCAATTTAGCAAAATTATTTTTTAACTAATGAAATTAATGTTCTTAACAAATTACATTGCTGTTCATATAAAAATTAATAAAATTTGCTAAGACAGCATAAAATATGCTGTGTCAGCAAATTATTTTTTTCCTCTATATTTTAAAGAAATTGTGTGTAATTATTAAATTTTTTCAGTTGCTTAATCATTTCATAATATAATAAACAACGTGATAATGAATAAAACCGGATATGAATTTCAATTCTCATATTGAAATAAAGCGATAAATGTGAAGGTCAGTGCAGCTCATTACAATCATGAGAATATGATGTGTGAAGAAACTACATTAATTATTGAATATTTTTTGCAATGTGACATATGTATAAAAGAAAAGAAGTGAAATAGATTTATAGATTTAAGTTCAATTTGATTAATTATTTATTCATATTATAGGAATATAAATAGATAGAATTGTTATTACATGAATATCCTTTTTATTAACAGTATTGTACATTCCCATAAAGAACTTCGACTTATACTATCAAGTTAATTTCAGAAGAGATTAAGGCTAATTATCACAACTCTCAAATATTGATTTTTAATCAAGAATAGATGCAATATTTTTAAACACCGCGTATATTATAATACATTTACATCTTTTAAATGTTACAAATAATATATTAGTCTTGAATGTAATGCCTAACAAAATTATTTAGTTTTAATGCTGAAAAAATGTAATGATCAATTCTATGGGGGTTGAGTTTTACAATTTTAAATAATGAACATGACTTGCCGTTGTGTAACGTTTTTTTAATATTTTTAATATAGTATATAATATACTTAAGATAATATTTAAAGATACTTAAAAATATTTAACAACATTTAAAAATGCATATCAACTGAATGAGCTATCAAATAAGGACAAATTTCTCGATATCTGCTGCCAATTTGCTGTTATCACAAATTAAGAGGCACGGTAGTATCTCAAGTATAGCGAGACCTACCAGGCCTCATTGACGCGTGATAGAAAAGTGTTTTTATTTTTCTTGTACGTATCCTACGAGCAGAGATATTACAACTCAAAATTTAAATGTGGAAAAATGTGTTTTTTTTCTCCGCCGTCGTCGTCGTCAAATGGTGGTAAGGGAGCACGCGGAAGAGGCGAAGAAACGTTACCAAAGTTGGCACGAGAGGCGGTTTCGGAAAGGGTGAGGAAATGTAACACGGTTAAGTTGTCTGCGTTTGCATCGCATTGCTAGTATTGCTATTATGACAGTCTTGACAGATCGTCATTGAAAGGTTATTGGTTATTGAAAAAAATTAAAGTATCTCCACATCCATCATCCGGTGTATATATGGGATATGCTCTCAATATGTATGTATATATTTATAGCAGATACTTTCAAAATCTGTTTTTGATTTAGCTATCCAAGTATTAAAGTTCTTATGCATCTTGTAACATTCTGTATATATTTTATTTGATTCTACAAAATGAGTGATATCACAACAAAATTACCTTTTTAAAAAAAGATAAAAAAAGCGTTAAGTATACGCCTGCAAAAAATGTTCTAAAAAAAAGTAATAGTATATTATCAAATTGAGCCAACTATAAAACCGTGTATTTAGATCAACCTGCAGAAGAACTATTATCTTAGTACGTACTAAAATGTTTACAAAAACTTACAATGATATCTTTGCAATCTAAATTACATAATTAAACTCGCCAGAACACATTATGCATATATTACAAATGTAATTAAATTTATTCTTTAAACTTATTATTTTTTCAGTTTATCAGCGCCAAATATTTTGAATACTGTACAGAATCGTATTAATTGTTGCATGGCACTTTACTATTAAAGAGTAATAATGAAACAATAGCTCTTCTGATTGATACAAATACACGTCTTTTTTTAGGATATTTTTTACGAGCGTATATTTGACGTTTTTTTAATCTTTTTTTAAAAAAATAATTTTGTTGTAATAACACTAACGATTAACTAAATATAGCTAAAATTATCTAAAGCATGCTATTTCCTACGACTACAAAAAACTCACAATAATGTCAGATACTAATAATAAAATAAAGAATGAAATAAGAAAAATTTATTCACTATAATATTCATTTTCTAAAAAATCCTTATAATTAGAAAAATAAATATTAAAAATGTGCAATGCTTTTGACGTAAATTATATTATGCAGTAAATCATTTTAGATAGTTACTATTACAATAGCAGTCTTATTAAGAAGAGTATATAGTTTATTTACTGAATGAGCTGCATGATAAATAAGATGTGTGACAATCAATTTGTATGATTTCGAGCCTGATCTTCCCTATTTATGGAAATGTTCGGATATCATTGATTGCGATGATCTAGATATTATTATATTATTTATAATTATTATAAATTATATTTGTATTATGTATAATTATTTGTCCTATTTGTTAAAATTCTTTGTAAGATGTACCAAATTAGGTTAATGTCTGATCTCTTCTTACTTCGTGTTTAGTTTCTACACATTTTGAAAAGAAGTACACTTGAAAAGAAGTATAGAAAGGAATTTCTAAGAGAATAACTTTGTAAAAAAATTAAAGTCCGCAATTAAGCAAAGATGACATACGAAACTGACGAAAAATCACAGAAAATCCCGCGTATAAAATATTGAAACATTCGAGTCGAATGATTCGACAAAAAGTTTATGTTTGAGCTCCCAATATTTCTCCACTAAAGTTTCTTCGTTGCCTTCGGCGAAGAAGATCGCAAAATATAACTCTCGTTGCTCTCGATCTAAATCGTAATATTAACGCTGTCTTAATTATTACGGTACAGTAATAATTTCATGGACTCTCGAAACTACAACGATTTTGTTATTGAATTCACAGAAAAGTCGTAAGATCTAAATATAAAAATCAATTCTTTGCAAAAATAAATCCTGCAAATTTATTTCTATAAATAAAATTAATTTAATAATAGTAGAAATATATATATATATATGTGTAGGTACATAAATAACAATTTTATATATGCGATCATTTTATGTTATAAAATTTCCGTGAATATAAAATTATTTATGAATGTATTTCTTAAATAAATTAAATTAAATTAATCAAAGAATTGAAGCTATTTTCATTGCTCAAGCGTATTCTATTTTAACATTATACATTATTTAACTCGATTAGTAACTTATTTTATCCATTTAAGTATAATAGGCAAAGTTGATGTTAAGAGTGTTTTATTTCAGGTCGACCTTTTTTGGTATATGTATATGTGGATACAAACTGACGGAAAAAACACCTAATCATACTTCGCAAGCTTATTAAATGCTAAGCTATTGCGTACAGGATCACATATAACAATTAAAGTAGCAAAGCGATTGGTAAAGCGCGATGTAAATCGCACGCGAATTGGGAGCATGAGAATAGTATAAATTTTAACCAGTAGGAATAATCGATTTCGAGAAAGCGAATCATACAACTCTCAGTTTTTGCAATCTGCCACTTCCGTCACCTGCTTCAGCAAGAGCCATGCTTTTTAGAACAACTGACACGACCGGCGCGGCGGGGGGTTTCGTTGACGGTCGTCATTGTACGTGGGGCAGCGCAAAGTTGATAAGTGGGACATACGCTCGAGCATCTCGGTATTTCGTAGTGAACCTGCCATCAGGTTGGACCATCCGTCCGGCAGAATCACCGTCACGTATCCTCGTGTATCTTGTCGAGCTTACTTCGCGAAGATAGTCGTGATCCCGTCCACGTACATTCGTTCAAATCGTAAGTCACCAATTTCTTTCGTTATTTTTCTGATTTCTTCAATTGTCACTTAACTATTATAAATAGCACATTGAAAGGTAACTATCATTGAAATTAAAAAGGAGAGCAGTATGCCAATTCTGAATACTTGTTGGCAAATTAATTGCAACTGACAAAATTTTTATATTAAAATTCTTTCATTTTTCTAAAGGGAAATAGTTCGAATTTCTAACACTTTTTTCATCCAAGATAACATTTATATCAAATATTTATACTGGTTTAACAAGAAGTTGAAAAATAATTATGATCGCACAATGGTAAATTTATTATGCTATCTTATTATGAATATTAATATTATCATAAATATATACAAATACAATTGACTGTACATTTACTGTACATTTTATGATCATTTATTTGATGATTTTATTACTTTTAGACGCAAATAATAATTTAAATATAATGTTCTTATTATTGCTTACTAGCGCGCTGCAATTTTGAGTACGTTTCACTCGTTGCATTTTAGATAGGTAGGCGAATAACACTTGGTTGTCGAATAGCAGAGTAGAATACCTTTCATTAACGCATACAGGGTAATTACTCGTCGATACATTTTGCTGTATATAAATTTGGATGTATTTAAAATACTTGATAGTTTTTTATGTAATTATATTTTATTACGCGATTATAATTTTGTAAATATGAAATACGAAAATCTTTTTTTTGCGAAAGGAATTCTCTAATATTTTTAGAATAAAATGCTTTTCGTTTTTATTTCAATATTTTTTAAATAAAGTTTATATTTTAAATTGAAATTCTATTAGAGTAAAATCTGTCAAATTAAGAATTTTGTAATTTTACTTCTTCTCCTTCGAAATTTAATTTCGATAAAATTTCTTTATCTTATAATTTCAATTTAAGATACTGTATTTTTAATATTTGTAAATTTTTTTAATAAATCTTAATATTTTGATTAAATAAATGTTGATCAATTGGTTTCGCCATACAAAATTTTTATTAACCATATATATGATTAATTCATCAATTCGGTTTTTCCAATCCTGTTTATTATATTTATAATATCCAAAAACCGGATCACAAAATCGTTGATTTTACTCTAAGCGACCAAGCGCCGCGAGAAACAATATCCTGTATGTACGCTGCGCCAGTCTAGCGATCTAACGTAGCAAAAATGACACCATCGCATAAAGTGTCATAAAATATCTTTAAATAAATAAATATATATATATGTAACAATTGCACAATTATTTACAACTTCTTTAGAATTGTTATGGGTCAAAATAAAAGATAGAAAAAAGATTTACTTCTTGTAACAAACGGTGCTGCATGTATGCGAAAAGCGACAGAAAATCTACTCACTATGTATCCAAATATGATTCATATTACATGCGTCATACGTGGATTGCGTAAAGTAGTAGAAGAAATAAGGACGTATTTACAATTCATTACAATTTACTAATATTACTAATATCATTGATATTATCAATATTAGATTAGTTTTAAAATTGTAGTCTTATTTAGTTAATTGTTTTATTATGTACATTGTGTATTCTTCTTTTGATTAATTTAAAAATTTAAATTGTTACTCGCGCAATTCACCTTAGCAAATCATGCATCATCATCGCGATGAACTTCTTTTTCGCTGATGCTTCTTCCCATCTGTTGCACTGACAAACTTCCCGTATGACACACTTTCTTGAACTGCTGTCTTACTTATTAGAGTGGAATTGAATAGAATTTCATAGTAATTCCCAATAAATATGATAGATAATATAATTTTGTCTCAAGAATTAGTGTATTTTACGAACAAAGCGTCGCAAATGAAACGATAAAAATTGTAAAATAACACTACAATAATTACATAATAATTGCTTGAATGTTGCAACATGCGAAATATAAATAATTTCCCATCCATATTTGCGTATAATAATAATTTATTCATCATTTACAAAAAACTCGTGCTTCCTGAGGAAAAATAAACTTATGTAACAATATGATATGAGATCATTGATCTGAATATGAGATAATTGGTCACATATAATTAAATTCCAAAAGTTCTGATAATCATTGCAAAACCGGCTAAGTCCTTATAAAAGCATTTTGAGAAAATTACAAAAAACACCGGAATATCTGATAGGCATAGAAAAAGTGAGAAGTGTATGCGAGTGTGTTAACTTATATGAAGGTATTAATAAGTAATATTTACTAACAAAGAAATAATATAGGATTAGGCCAGTTTTGATATGTAAATATTATGGATTTAGCTAATTTTTTATTTGCAACATTAAGTTTACGTTCAGTTTTTAGGACAAATAAGAATAAATTTTATTTCTGCCGATTATAATTATATTCGGCTAGATCTGATTATATATGGAAACAGATCTGCTTAAATATAATAATATAAAAATAAAATCATATCGCTCCAAATTTCGGATATTATTATATATAATCATATAAAATTAAATATTTTATCAGATCTTTTCATATGTAATTATATATACTTATATGATCATATTATACCCATTTTTTCTCGGGTTTCTATAATTCCTCATAATTGATATTTTCGATAAAATAAGAAAGTGCAATCGATTTTCTAAATCATCTACCGAACCATCTTGTTACGGCGTATATATTTTGCGTATAATGCACGCAATTTAATTTCAAGAACGAAATGCAACAAAGTGGTTCGGGATCAAAATGCGGAGCGGTTCACGTGCTAATGGGTGAGAGTAATTTTGCTGTAACATAATTATGTTGTAACTTGCTCGAGTTTCATTTGTGTGCAATTCGTGCAATTGAAAGTAAAATTATGGAGAAATGGAAATATAGAAACGGAAAGGTAAATGCCGTGCGTGCACAATACTGACACGAAAAGAAAGCATTGCACATTGTGGTAAAAAATAATTATAATTGTCATCATATCAAACTTCATGACATTATTTTTACATGTTTACATTATTATATATTAGTCTCTGTCATATCCACTTTAAAGAATATTTAAATGTTTATGAATATATTTAAATATTCAACGTAATCTTCAATTTTCGAAAATAATTCCATTTCTGTAATTCGCGATGTTGACAAAAATGCTATAATTCATTAATGACAATTTATTTAAAACAAACTAAACTGCAACAATATATTCAAAATACGACTTATGTGTACTGGCTCCATTCTGCTTTTACGTTACTTTTCGCAATTGGTAGTCTCGTAATCGTAATGTTATGTACGACGAAGGACACGAAGGTGTACATCTTTCTTAAAGTAAAGGAAAATAAAATTTGTATCATTTCTGAAAGACTCTTATCGTCATTTCTGAAAGACTCTTACGGATCTCGTTACGGATATATGTAAATCATTATGTTGCACAAATCGCCGTTGAATCAACATACGGATGCGCACTCGATGCGATATCGCAGATTGAAGAGTACGCACGTTTCGCTTCAAAAGAAAGTCGTATGTTATTTGTCAAGCACTACGTGTAGCAGTATGCGTTGAATCTCGAGAAAAAACGTCACGTGCTGCAGGATTAGTAGGTCAGTGTTCCTCTTTAACATCCTCCGCTTCTTTCGGTCATTGACAAGCGTCCGATTCATTTTCCATCGATAATCCATCCGAGGAATGACCTACTTCATTTTCATTGATAACATTAACGCGCAATTAAAAAAGAATCATTCCTGCATTTCAAATTTAAATAAATTTCAATTATCAATAATTTATATTCAATAGTTATTATATCGGTTTCGTTTCATCGAATATTTCCTTCTCTGTATAAGAAATGTGAATTATTCGCAATATCATTTTTTATGTTTTTATTTAAATCGATGGCAAATGTGCTCATATGTAAAGTTTCAATTTCTTCTCCATGGTCGTAAAAATCACCCATCCCGGTCAGCTTTTCGTGCAATTTCTTTCTCGAATATAGTGAAACCTGTCATTCCGGTTGAAAACGTGAGACGCTACACGATTCCGCGTGGATGGCTTGTACCGCCTCAGGTATAAGAGTCTAGGAATTTCGATCCGCGATTGGCAATGACCTTAAAGACGCCATTGGCCTGCTTTCCGGAGAACCTGTTCCTACTCAAGCGTAGCATTATTTATGTTCTTTCTCGTTTCTTAATCTTCCCTCTACCGGCGTCCCCTTTCTCCGCCTTGGACGTGTTCTGACTACATCATGTACCGTTTTGAAGTGCCGTAAGCACTTTTACTAGGACTTACTTCTCCGTGCCAAGCCTACGTTCCGGAAGAGAAACGCACGCGTAAGTGCATCCTCTGGCGCACTGTGAAGCCTGTACAATCGAGAAATTGTTTTGATTGCATTTAACATTTTATTCTGCGTATTAATTCTATGATTATTGTATGCTATTATTATATTATTATACATATAAATTATTTAATATAACGTTATATTTAAAAATGTAATAATCTATATATGATTATATATCTACATATAAAAGTTATCACACTGTCACGTACGGATAGAGGCATATCGATTAATTATCCAATTTTCGTAGTTAATTATCCAATTACGATAGCCATACCAGAGGATGATTATTATCAAACCGGACGGAACAGAATTACATCCCGAACAAAACCTTTCTTCTCTATTAAAATACATACGAAATAGGCAGAGCGTGAGTTTCTTATCAACTCATATATGAGTCGTAAGCTTTTTATCAACCTCATATTTGACAATACATATAAAAGTTCAAGAAGTCTGAACTCTGAAAATTATTTAACTAAATATAAATTCTAATTATGGAAATTATAAACAGTTTGAAACTAATACTGTGTCTAAGGAGCCGACATAGATATAACAAAATTAAGTTTTTTTATTAATAACACCTACACAAAAGGCTAATAAATTTAGTTTTTTCTTTTTTACTGTTTGCGATATTTTAAATGGTTTTCTTAAATTAAACTTTTATACACAATAGATTTTTTATATTAATACGATTTTTTAAATGAATTCCTTGCAAATATTAAAAGATACATTTCAATAATATAATCTCGATGGCCTTGCATAAATGAAAAAAGTTGTAAGTGCACGAAAAGAAGATAAAGAACCTGTTCTTATGTGTCATGTATTTGCTTTTTAGATTTATGCATTCTTCTTAAGTTAAATTTAGTTATCTGTTATCGAGGTAATCATACCAAATTGTATAATTTTATTTATTTATTTCATTTATTTACTTATTTAATTATTATTCTATATTTAGCCGTGTAAAATATCAATAAAACGCATAAGATTTCCTATTTCAAAATATGTTCTTAACTTGTAATATTTTTATTAAAAATTAAAAAGACGTAGCTTCGTAGTTTTAATCTTTTAAAACTGCTTCAATCTTGTTATGAACCATTTTATTATCGTGAAATTTCATTGAAACCGCACCGATTGAAATAGGATGATGTACGTGAGATAGGATGATGCACGTTTTCGACAGCACTTTCACGAGTTGTATTCACACCCGTTCTTTACCACTTGCATGACAGTAATACAGTTGCAGAAAACGAGGAGATAGCTGTACCACTGACTTATAGTGAATCCGTAATTAACCTTTAGTCACGTGGATCTTTTCTCTTTTGATCGGAGGAGATTGAGAAAAACGGCACTTGATATGTATGTCGACTAGCAAAATTAAATACCTATATTAATTAACAGTGTAAAAAGTAGTTTTTTTTTTATTTATCCAAGATTAATTCGAGAGACAGGATAATTGAGCGGATAGCTGTAGTTATTTGCTGGAACGCATATACTCAAGCAGTCTCGAATTTGCATAATTTCAAATTTAGAAAATAATCTTTAATGATTAATCTATAAAGTCAGTTCCATAATTTATGGAATAGATAGAATTTTATGACTTTATGACGTGTGCTGGCATGTTCTTTGTACGAGTCTATCTGCCGATTCTTTAAATATTTTATTTACTGCATATAAAGTTAGAAATAAAATTCCGTTCTAAACTCTATCGCGATTTATAAAGGAATTTTACTAAGAGCTATAACTGATTCTATAACGGATAATGAGCTTCATGTACGAATGATAAATTTCTTTCGATCTAATCTTAGCTATCTCGTTTATATTAAGATCCGGAGTAACACTAATGTTCATACTAATTGTATGGCTTTCTCTTTGATAGCTCCTTCTCTAAAGTTTGAAAGCCTCCCCTAACTATGCTATCTCCTAACGCCGTAAATTGAACAGTTAAGCAAGAATTTATGACATACTCTTAAAGAAGAAGAGCGTAAGCTACTTTGAAAATAGCACGTCAACCTGGTTACTCTGGGTAAAGAGTTAATATTAGCGCAAGTCAAGCATTCGCTCATACTCTGTTGCATTTCTGTTCTGCAAACATCTATGTTGATTAACTGTCAACGTTATACAAATATTCGATTTGATTTCCAGGTTTAAGTCGTGTGCATTCTTAGTTTGATTTTCATTAGATTTTCCTGTTCGTCAGATAGTTGTTCAACATAAACACTTTCAATGCACTTTAAACTTTTACTTCTATATATATTATCTCTGATTCCGAAGATTAAGAGTAAAATAATATGTATATTTCCCTAAGATTGACAGCAATAATATTATCGATTATAATTATAATAACTAGAAAGAGAGAGAAAGAAACAGAAAGAAGTGTATTATTAGAATTACTGTTCTCTCATTTTTTGACGATTTAATGTCCATGATATTAATATTGTTTTTTACATTATTAATACTAAATAATTAAATTCTCCGACACAAAATTCAGCATTGAAAAATCTAAAATATTTGCGATATTTCAAGATGACGGTATGTTATTTTTATTTAAATAAAAAATTATATTGTATTATAATATTATTCAAACTATTCAGTAAACATCGAAAAAATTCGAGATTTATACTTTCATTATTTGCAAATTATTGAAAGGCTAACGTTACGTAAAAAAAAAATAAAAAATTCATTAAGATTCATGTTTTGCTATTATTTTCTTCTACGATTTTTTTCTTCGAATAGTTTACGAGAAAAACTAAAGCTATATAATAGTTATTTTATAAATCATGAGAAAATAAGACAAGTCAATTTCTTACCTAAATTGCAAGTGTCGCAAGTATCATCTCTCGATAAATGATTCATAATACACTTTCGATCTGTTTAAAAGTATTATAACTTATTGTTAGTCAAGAAAGTGTTAATAATTTAGAATAATGATACGCTATGAATGAATTTATACATTAAACGCATGTCGAATACATAAACTTTGATGTTCATCGACGTGGTGTCGATGACCTAATTGTAAGATTTATAATATGACGAGCAGTATCGTGAATCAGGTTCCGTTAAATTATACGTAAACTCTCGACGTCGAGAGAATGCAGACCATTGAAAGAAAGGAATATTTAGAAGTGGGGCACCTACATAACTCGCATCATCTTCACGTCGTCATCCATATCTTAGAACGCGTATAAAGGAGGGATGACTACTTTGTAGCTAATTAGCCGTAAAGGAGGAGGAACGTGCGTTTAGTTATGAGCATCTATTTTAGATCCATTCTCTGAAGCACCTACTGAAATTTGGTCTATTTCATGCTGTACGTTTTAAAAAGTAACTGTCAACAATTTAAAGCCATCTTTCTTTCGTTTTTGCTACTAAGAATTTTATTTGCACTATTTTCTAAATCTTCCAATTTCCGACTCATAATTCAAATTTTATGAAAGTTATTCATTTTAATGGTAACATAATTTTAATAATTTTTCGGAAGAATCGCAAGACACGAGATATAATGTTAAAATAAAAGCTCACGCATTTTGACGATTGGTCACGGTGCTTTTACAAAGATAAACGTAATAAAATAAAAGTCCACTTTTCACTGAACCGCAACAAGATTGCGCGCTAATGTAATATCACAGGCGATTACGAGTCTGCTGCTCTGTTGCAGCAATCGCGTACCACTTCGTCGTGAAGGGCCGTTAATGTGGTCGACGTCAGCGTGCTCGTGCGAAGACGGCACTTTGCTTCGTACACAATTCAGGAATATCATTCTCCGCGAGACAGACCGCGGACACTCGTTCGGTGTTGAAAGCGCGACGTTTAGAGAATTTACCTTTTTTTTTTGCACGCACGCTTTCCACACGTGTGCCGCACATATTAACCACACGTAATGTTCTGGAAAGCCATAACGAGATCGTTGCGTGGACATACATAACGTATGTCGAGAGTTATCAAAGAATCATGAATCTTTGGTTAACGGCGACGTGACAATGTGGAGGCCGTTGAAATGGCCATTCCGCCGAGTCTTTCCACGTAAAAGAGACAAAGGAAAAATTAAATATTCGTAATAACCAAAAGGTTCTTAGAATCTGTCGGTGTTCGTCTCTTCGGAAAGGAATTCTTTTTTTTTCTTTCTGCTGATTCTGACTCTTCGGTATACGATAGACGATACAAGCAATTAGCATGTTAAAACTTGAATTAATGATAATTAAGGCAATCTTCATAATGTGTTGTGAGACGCAAAACGGCAAAGTTCAACGGTTACATGTTAACTATATTCGATATGTTCAAATTTACATAAGAATACATAAGTGTAGTGCAAATTATTTTTGTGATTTTTTTATACTTTCCATTTACGCATAAATGATATCGCAAAAAGTAACGCTATATTTATTTACATGCATAAATGATATATTAAGGGGTCATATACGTTTCTCGACCCTGAAAAGTGATCTAATAATTATGAAAGATTGCTAGAAAATTATTAGGCCGATTAAGTTGAATTTTTTTTTATTGC
The DNA here is from genome assembly GCA_011636635.1 of Tetramorium simillimum. Taxonomy (NCBI): domain Eukaryota; kingdom Metazoa; phylum Arthropoda; class Insecta; order Hymenoptera; family Formicidae; genus Tetramorium; species Tetramorium simillimum. The sequence goes on from VBVQ01002723.1 coordinate 18,064, forward strand.
AAAGAGTAATAATAGCGTCTTCCATTGGAAAAAAACTCGCTGGTATTCAGTGCCCCTAGTTTTCGAGTTTTTTCTCAGAACATGATCACTAAAACTACTAATGAAATACGACAAACGGTGGGCATTCTTCAGCGTAGAATTGATCTGAATCAAAATTTTTAGAATTTTTGTTATTTTTTGGGATTGTAATTCTCGCTTTACGAGAGGGATTTTTCGAGAAGAAGAAATTACGGAAATGATCACATTTTCAAAAGGTTGTCGTGATTTTTCTGAAACAGTTACATATTTTTTATTATTATTAAAACATAATTGAATTTCTCAATAAAAGCCTTCGTGAAGCGATAAAGAATCTTATTAGGGATACGTATACAAAAAATAAAGTTAATCGGACGAATGATGAAGCAGTCATGCCCACCGTCTTGAAAAGTGGTGTTTCAAGAAAAACACGTTAAAAGTTTTGTAAGAGTTAAAGTCAGATAAAATAAAAACTTATCCTTAATCAGCGATGCCTGTACCATAAAGCTGACCTTCCTGTACCTTCCAAAATATAAGAAAAAATCGATTTTTTGAAGTTAAGAAACGTATATATGACCCCTTAAGGAAAATATATATTGAAATTAAACTTTTGATAAATGTCAAAATGATTTAAATGCTTTCATTATATATTCAGATGTAAACCCAGACAGCACAAATCTTCCAAAGACATCTCAAAAACATTCTAAGAATGTTCCTATGTTTTAAAAATGTCCATAGGACATATTTTGGACATCTTGTGTTGTCTAGGAATGAACTTTACTCAACCTCTATCCAGAAATGACCAGCACAATTATCATTAACTCCTTCACTGTCAGTGACGCATATATGCGCAAAAAAATTGTACTATTTTTGCTTTTAAGATCCGCATATATGCATTATAAAGTAAAAATGGCACGACTTTTTTTGCCCACGACTTTTTATACGCGTCACTGACAGTGAAGAGATTTAATTTAATATCGGTTTAATATTGATGATCGCTGTCGAATATTAATTGATACATTTTTGTCATTTTCAACCTTGTTATAATTATTATTAATCATTATAATTATTTTTATATTAATCAGCAATTGCGAATATTATCCATTAGATTATTATATTTCGTCAATTTCTTCTGTCTCTTTTTCTCTTTTTTTTCAATATATGTAAATGTTTTAAAATATTATTAAATATATATATATATATATTTACACAACTTTCTTTAATTTTAGAATTGTAAATACTTGTTATAGATATTCCAGCAATATGGCGCCGAATTTGTTCGGCAGTTCAGCGACTTTATTTCTCGAAGCGTCTCAGCAGGATGTGTCGCAAAAGAAATCGGCTGCAGAGAAGACTGTGACGCAAAAATTGTCAATCCAAAAGGCACAAAGCTCGAAACCTAATTATCAGTGGAAGATTGTCTGGAGGAACATGATAGCTTTTGCCTATCTTCATCTCGGGGCACTTTATGGAGTGTATATTTTAATAGTGGCCGCACAATTTTATACGTTCCTTTGGAGTACGTTTCGTTTATAGTATATCTTTTCAGACTTAAGACTCAAGCATTGTTTTATTAATTGCAATCGATTAATTCGTGGGAAAGAATAACATAGAGAATAAATATTAATAGTCTGAACTGGTAGATGTCTATAAGATAATAATAATAATTGAATGTATCTCATTTACGAAAGATTTCACGATGTTATGCTGATAAATTTGATTTATTTTTTCAGGTGTGTTTGTCGCGGCTTTCGCAGCTGTCGGTGTTACTGCAGGTGCTCATAGATTGTGGGCTCATCGGTCTTACAAAGCGAAATGGCCAATGAGAATTATTCTTATGATTTTACAGACCATTGCTTTCCAAGTAAGTCTCTCGGCAATGCCGTTATACGAACTTATTCATGTGCGTTGAGAAAAACAATAAAAAAGAATAATCATTGTAAATTCGTAATTATTATCTTACAGATATAGTTTAAAATAATATTGCAGAATAAAATATTACTTAAAAAATATTACTCTAAAAATATAAAAACAAATTTATTGTTCATAAAAAGTGTATTCTACAGAGAACTTTCTAAGTCTAAAAGAATTGTTATAATTGTTATTTAATGTGCGTTTGCGCGCAGAATCACATTTACGAGTGGGTAAGGGATCACCGGGTCCACCATAAATTTACGGACACGGATGCTGACCCGCATAACGCGAAGAGAGGTTTCTTTTTCTCGCACATGGGCTGGCTTATAGTCCGCAAACATCCGGATGTCATTAACAAGGGAGCCACGATCGATATGAGCGATCTCGAAAAGGATTTCGTCGTCGTCTGGCAGCGCAGGTACGATAATTTATCATCGACGAAGCGATCGTTTTCTAAGATCAATTAGCCAAGTTTCACAAGTGATACTATGCATTTTTCCTTAAAGAAAGATTACCGTTCATCATGTTACAGGCTCTACATTGTCCTGATGCCTGTTTTCTGCTTCCTGCTTCCCACCTGGATACCGTGCCGCTTTTGGAATGAGAAACCCATGTACTCGTGGTACACCACCCTTTTCAGATACACGCTATCGCTGCATCTGACTTGGCTGGTGAATTCCGCGGCCCATATATGGGGCATGAAACCGTACGACAAGTGAGTGATCATCAAATATCCGCCTTTATCGTCAATTTCGAATTGTAAACCTGCGTAAACGGAAGTAGATAAGAGAAACGCATTCGTATCTTTGTCGCAGCACCATTAGCCCCACCGACAGCTACAGCGTCGGCATCGGCGCCTTCGGCGAAGGCTGGCACAATTACCACCATGTGTTTCCGTGGGATTACAAGGCCGCCGAATTGGGAAACTATCGCACCAACTTCACCACCGCCTTCATCGACTTCTTCGCCTCGATTGGATGGGCGTACGATCTGAAGACCGTGGCGTACAGCATGATAAAGAAACGCGCGGAACGAACAGGCGACGGCTCGAAATATGAGCGAACGGACGATCACGATGAGGATCATCATACGCACGAGGGGGCTATATGGGGATGGGGCGACTCCGATATGGCAACCGAGGATATGCAAGAAGCCGAGATCATCAACAAGGGCGATTGAGCTCTGAGGTTCAGTCCTCCCCCCTCCTCTCCCCTACCCCGCCCCACAAAAACCTCTGTACGTGGCATTACACCCGGTCGGAGTTACGCAGAAATGTCCGACATAATTCGTTGATCATGTCTGAAGGTTTATATCGTTACATCATGTGAGGTAGCGCAATCTCCTTTCATAGATGTGTAATACTTATTACGTCATCAATCAATGCAACAACAATAATACGATAATGATAAAATTATTTTATTTTTTCCAATAGCTCTTGTGCATGCAATGGAAACGACGCGTCTAAGATGCCACTGTGATTACAATCTTTTTTTATTTAGCTTTGAATAGAGATATTTTTTAAAGTTAATATTTATTGGATATATTGCAAATAACAATTTCAATTTGTAACTTTAATATTATATTTATTTTATTATTAGGTATTCAACTCTTTTGCGAAAAAATAATAATTGCAAAAAAGCTAAATACCTAAAAAGTTGAATATCATTTACATTTTTTGTTTCTTATAATTTCTTATAATTTATTAATCCATTGTGAATTATTCACATTTTTATGAGGACTGAATTTAAAAAATTTATACAAATCTCATACAAATATCATAAAAATCGACGTGCAAGGAAAATGACACCGTGTGTATTTGCGTAACTCACGTATAAATTATTTATAAGGGTATTATAGTTATGCATCGGGTAGGAATATAATCGCCCAAAGAACAGTGATCAAATGTTTAACGGCGTCAATTAATATTTATTGTATAATATATATTACTCGTACATTGTTATATCGTTCCTCTCTTCAAATCGGCCGTTAAAACACATCGCGAGTTCAATCGTCTTGCAACGAAGAGACGGAGAATCTTAAGGCGCGATAGCGATTTTTCGGACCGATCAGAAATGTTTTCAATCAGGGATCTATAATTGCGCGCTCGCGAAAGACGCGTGCTATATCGTCTTTCATTCGAGATAAATCTGTCAGAAAAAACTCGGCCTCGTTAGAGAATAGACCGAGATCTCGCGAATCCGGAATGATCTGGATTAAAATATTCTGGCGTGTCGTACAATCAATTACGTACCTACGAATCAAATTCATTCGTGGCCTTTTGAATGACTGTTTATGTATTTAGACTTATCGCGTTTACATCGAAACTATTTCGATATCTTGAAGTCAATTCCGTAATAATTGCGACGCGACAGAGGACGAACCGTTATCAACTTTTAATGTTATTATATCAAGTAGTCAGTTTAATAAATCTTAGATACTATTAGCCAAAAATCAATATTTGTCGCGCTTTATAAAAAGCGAAAATCATTAAGATGATAGAAGATTCGATTGAAATATGAAGTTTAGTTTTAATGATTATTGACCACGCACACGACGGAACTGTATTTCAGCAACATCATTACAAGTAACCGTAAACAATAGGCGTTCATATTTTAATCGATTTGTCTCAATACAATGACGATAAAGGTTTCACGCGTGACGTTGTATCACTTTCACTGTCGAGTATTATGTCAGTCGCGTTTCTTGTTTTGATTATTGAGAATTGATTTTGAATCAAGGTTAATTTAATGGGAAAATTAAAACTATGAACTCACTTACTTAAAAAATTCATTTTCAATAAGAGACAATGAATCTTATAATTATAAACTTATTTTATTTTTCAATCCAATTTTTCACATTTGTATAATAAAAAAAACATTCTTGGCATATGTTATACATGATATGTGATTATAAATATTACATTAATGTCCTAATTATAAAATTGCGCACAATAATATGTAAACTGTATGTTTTAGAGATATATGGATAAAGATGCGATTAGAAATCGGTGATTAGCGGGTAGCTCTGACATAACTCCATAAGTGACGCGATGGCAATCGAACCGCTGTTCGTTGCTTACATAATTAACAAGCGATTCGATGTCGCGCGGCACGGACCCGAATTCCGTTTGTCTTCCGTAAATAGTTACCGTGGATTCGAGTCCGATCG